>LNAC01001863.1:28781-78580 GCA_002007465.1 Ailurus styani
AAGGAGACAAACCATAAGAGACTCCTAATCTCATAAAAAAAACTGAGGGTTACCTGGGGGGTTGGAGGGTAGGGATAGGGTGGATGGGTTATGGACATTGGGGAGGGTTTGTGCTTTGGTGAATGCTGTGAAAGATGTAAGCCTGAGGATTCACAGACCTGTACCCCTGGGGCAAAGAATAAAAATAAAATTAAAAAAAATTAAAAAAAAAAACCAGTTCCAGAGATCTCAGGAGTATATTGAGTATACTGAATCCCAAACTTCTGCATTTCAAAACAAATGGAGAATGAGGGAAGGGAGCCTGAGTGGCTCACTCAGTAAAGCGTCCAGCTCTTCTTTTCAGTTCAGGTCATGATCTCAGGGTGGTGGGATTGAGCCCCGTGTTGGGTTCTGCACTGAGCATGGAGCCTGCTTAAGATTCTCTCTCTCTCTCCCTCTCCCCCACCCTTCTTTCTTTCTCCCTCTTTCAAAAAAATAGTAAAATAATAAATAAAAAATATAATCTAATAAACTACATAGAAATAAAATACAATAAAATAAAAATTAAAAAATCAAAGAGAAAATGAGGGCTATCATAGTGTTGCCACCTTTGGTTACTTTTCCACTGGGCTCATGTAAAAGCACACACAACCATCATTATCACTATTTTACAAAAGAAAGTGCAAATTGGTAATTTAATATTAGAATAAAAAGAAGTCCTTTGACAGTTTTGCACCAAAGTAAAGACAACAGTACTGTGAATTATTTTATAATCCTAAACATTACCTGGCTAAAAAATAGCTACCTACTATAGATATTTTGACTCTCTCAGCAGTCCAAAGATGTATTAGCCCTGGATCCCAGGCCTGTCCTTCCTAGAAGAATTTACATTCCTCTGCTTCCCTTCTGACAAAACAACTCCATTGTGTCATTTCTTGAGTGCATGCATTGGCCAAGCTTGGTAGAAGGCACTTTGTATTTATTTCCCCACTAATCCATAGTATGACTAATTAGTTATTAATACCATATTAATTCCCAGGTAGTGAAGTTCTGGTACAGTAAAGTTGTGATTTACGAGAAAGGACCCACGATTTAACAGAACTTAATTGGTCACCACCACCGCTGTCCCTGTACATCTTCCCCCACAAGCCCGATGCCAGCCTCCCCCGTGCGGTTGTCATTGTGGGGGAATGCCTGGCTGAGGGGATTCAGTGGAAGCTGAAACCAGGTGGTCTTCTGTTTCCCAGCCCGTGCACTCTGGCAGGGGGCCGCATCTGCTTAGAGGACAGGGGGAAGTACCTTGTTGTAGTTATTTTTCTAGGACTGACCTCTTATGTGCCTACACACTTGATGGCCTGTGTCTGCTGATGCTATGCCTTCACCTGAAACGGCTTTCTGCATGTCCTTTACGTGTCCCGTTCCTTATTTAGCCCAAGCATAACTTAAATAACGCTCTGCATAAAACTTAACATCTGCCACCACCACTATCCCCTCCTAGCGCCAGAGCAGGCCTTCCGTTCGTTGGCTAAGCTTCTGTAGCATTTTAATTGTAGATTCTCCTGCAGGACACGTATCATTTCTTTCTTCATACTAGATTACCTGTATTTGTGCTGTTCAGAAATTTGTGCTGACTGGCCTATGTTTTCCCTTGTTTATAATTCAGATAAAGACCATAGAAGAGAATCTCATTCCTTATAGAGAAGTTACTTATTAGCAGATAAAATATTTAAGACCACAGTATATGTTTATGAGCTTCTCATTTATTCAGAGCAAAGGGACGTGCTTACTAAAGTATTTTAGATATATTTCAACACAACCCCAGAATATTCACAAAATTGAAAAAATAGGGTAAAATATTTCATAAGGAATATGTAGAGACATATATATTGCTTACAGTTTTAACCTTGGAAAGGCTATAATGAAGAGTTGGCTACAAGTATAGAAGCTGAAATTTAAAGCCTATGAATGTTTTCTGATACAAATCTTAAGGGAAAAGAAATGTTGGTTGTCTCACTTGGTCCAGGGATCTAGGACCACTGTTAGCTTCTACATTATATTTTTGCGACACATATTTTCTCAGTGCTTACTGTGTGCAAAGTCCTCATGATAAGGGGCTTTGAGGGATACAGAGAGAAATACAAAGGTTACTGCTCCTAACGTGCCTCTGGATTAATAGGGTCAATTGTGTAGGGACATATGTATGTAGTGGTTCCCCCTTCTCCCCGGCAGGATGTTCCAAGACAGCCTGTGGATGCCTGAAACTGTGGAGAGTACCAAACCCTACGTGTACTCTTTTTTCTTACACATACCTATGATCAAGTTTAATTTAGAAATCAGTCACAATACAGTATTAATAAGAATAAAGTAGAAGAGTTTTAACATTGTATTATGGTAGAAGTTAGGTCTTACTATACTGGGCTCACCCTTGTTCTTGTGATGATGTGAGCTGGTGGAATGCCTACGTGATGAGATGCAGTGAGCGGAATGACGTAGGGGTTGTGACGTAGCGCTCGGCTTCGTGGACCCGACGGTGTGTCAGAAGGAGACCGTCTGCTTCCAGCCCATGGTTTACTCAGGGAACCGAGACCGTGGAGGAAGGCTACTGCACTTCATTTCTTTCATTAATGAGTGACATTTCACTGTGTGGATATCCTTCATTTTATTTATCCATTGATCATTTGTTGGAACATTTGGCTTGTTCAAACTTTTTGGCTATTATGAGTAATGCTGCTATGTGCAAGGGTTTTTTGTGGGTACGTTTTTGTGTGAAAATGTGTTTCCATTTCTCTTGGGTGTATACCTAGGATTGGAATTGTTTGTTTGCGAACTCTGTTGTTAACTTTTTTGAAGAACCACCTATTTTCCAAAGTCACGTCTTTGTTTTATGTCTCCTCCCCTCCCCTCGAGTCATTGGTGTTTAAAATATTGGCAGGAGGGAGCGAGAGAAAACGAAGAAGGAAAACTTTTTAATGCTGTGATTTTTTTAATGGACAATTTATTTAAAATTAGCCCACTGGAAAGGATCTGCTTTTATTAGGAGGCTGACTCTCAGAGCAGGGTGGTCTTAGCAGGGGCGACTGAAGCCCCGCTCTACAAATAGGAATTCTCACCCTTTAAAGTGGGGAGCTTATGACTTTGGTGTTTTTCTGCTGTCAGCAGCCTGAAACAATCCTTACGAGACTGGCATGTGCCATTCGGCAGTTGAGACCTAATTCATATTGAGGGCTTTTGGGAATGAATTACCCTCTTAGTAACTCAGAACTCTGTAATATGAGGTCTGTGTTCTTAGTATCAGTGCAGCACCAAGAAATACAGTTGTACCAAGCATTAGTTCTTGACCAAGGACAGGAGTCAGGGATGGTTGGTGGCTCATGGATTCTTAAAAGTTATGGCTCTTCTTCCCTCCAAAATGTGTATCTGTGAATGCTAAGGATTTTTGATGTTGTTTCAGTAGTTTTGTGGCTTCCAGGAACCCTACGTTCAGAACTTCTCATTGAAAGCCCACTGTCTTCATATTAGAGAGTCCATACAAACCTCTTTAGAATCTTTTAAAAAATAATATTTCATCTGTTTGACTTCAAAAATATTACTTACTCATTGTAAGACCCTTTTTGATTGGTGGAAAGAAGAAAAATTCTGTAATCCATGCCTACCACCCAAAGTTTCCTCTGTAGATATAATTTTTTATTAGTATGGTCTTTATAATCTACTGATTCATTGTGAACACCTTTAAAGATCATTAAAATATTATTTGGGGGTCCTTTATTAACTTATGTGTGAAATTCATTACTTGTGGTGTTCACTTACGGATTTTGACAAATACGTAGAGGCCTGCATCTGTGACCATCAATGATAAACAATACAGGTACATCATCATCCCCCAAAATTATTTCTTCCTGCCTTCTCCCAAACATCTGGCAATCAGCGATCTGTTTTCTGTTGTTAATTTTCCCAGATTTTAATATAAATTGAATCTCTCAGGATATAGCCTTTGGGACCCAAAGCAAATTCTCTTTTCCTTGGCAAGGTGCATTTGAAATTCACCCCTAGGGGCCCCTGGGTGGCTCAGGTCATGATCTCATGGTCCTGGGATCAAGCCCTGCATCAGGCTCTCTGCTCAGCAGGGAGCCTGCTTCCTCCTCTCTCTCTGCCTGCCTCTCTGCCTATTTGTGATCTCTCTGTATGTCAAATAAATAAATAAAATATTTTTTAAAAATGAAACCCACCCCTGTTGTTGCATGTATCAGTCCTTGTCATTGTTGAATAATATTCAAACTATTTACTACTAGGTTTACAAAGTAGTACTTTTATTTATTCTTGAACTACCTTTGCTAACATTCTGACATTGATAGCTTCAATTCTGTTCTCTTTGTGTATAACTTTGTTTATTTTTTTATTATGAAGACACTGCTTCCTAAGGAGATTTAAATCTATTGCACATTACTGCCCATGTGAGAATTAAGAGGGATACCTAAAAAGGATAAGACCGCCAAACTACTGGAATGTCTTTTTCTTATTTGTACAGTTCTGCTGTTAATGATGATAAATACTATCACAGACTTCTTCTCGTGCTTTCTCATTTGATCCTCAAAGCAACATTGAATGGTGGATGACAGCGTTCAGATTGTACAGATGAGGAAACCAGCACCCAGAGTTAGTAAATTGCCTAAGGACACACTGCCAGCTATGGGTAGGACAATCAATCAGGGTCTCGTGACTCATTTTAGATTAAAATGTTCATTATTGTGATAAGAATGGCAAACTAGAATTTGTATTTTGTTTAATATCTTATTTGATGTAACTTTCCTCTGGAAAGAAGAGAATGAGAAATAAAGATGATCAATAGTAGGAAGCACCATTATTTAATAGGATATTATGAAATTGTAGCATTCTCAGTATCAGAGCTCTGTGAGATAGTCATTAATTAAGTAAGCAAGTAAGTAAGCAATTTAGGAAGAATCATGAATTTTGTGTAAGGCCGTTTTAGAAGGAATTTCATTTTGCTTGAAAGTCTTATCAAGGTTAAAATGCTGAATCATAGTCTGTTCTGTCATGCCGTGTTTCAGATTACATTCTTCTTCTGTAGCAATGCTCAGCAAACAGTAAGTATGCAAGTACATAGTTGTTGAGTGACTCTTCCAAATTCTGAAGATCCTTCCAAATTTGGGACTTGCTCTTTGAGGCTTTGAATATTCCTGTGCCAGCCCTTCACCTGCCATTCTTAACTGTGTCCACTTCATGTATTATTGATATCACCTCCTCGTAGTCTTTCAATCAAATGTTTCTATTGCCTTAGAACGCTTGGAAAAAATAAAGATGGTACTGAGTGGAATTTGGGTAAGCTTGACTAGTAAGAAAGAAGTTCTCTAAACAGGTAGCCTTTGCCTCAATTCTCCTCCTTGTTCCCCTGGATGTTGCTCTTATCATTTCCCAACATCTCGTGTTCCCTTTGTTCCCTCAGTTTCCTCTATGATTAGATGGCCAGGGCTGAAATGTGTTGCCTCCCTCTGATTCCTATGCCTGTTAGGTAAGTGCCAGAAGTTAGGAAGGACAGATTTCTGAACAAGAACCCCATCACTGTGGAGTCCAGAACCCTTGACCAGAGTTGCGGATTTCAAGTGCAGTTCAGCCAGTACATATTGGAAGGGCAGAAAAGACACACTTTGGCCAGATACCGAACAACTGAGTATAAAAATCAGCATTCGGCCAAAGCCCAACATCGCTATTCTGGAATAAGTTTCTAGGGGCCAGAAACTGAAAATGTTCGAAAATATTTTAATGAGTACGACAACATCCTTATTAAGAAGTAAAATTTGGCATTATGGTCAGGAGCAGTGCTCTCTCCGCTCTGTCAGCTGCTCCTGGGTTTACTGTTCTGCACATGGACCTTAGTAGGGAGATGCTGCCTTTCAGCGTTTAGTATCATTCACCTTTTGGTGCTTATAGTTAAGAAAAACCATTTCACTGATCTTCTTCACTCAGGAACTTTGTACCTGGAATGTGTAGCTTGGGTAAATCTCAAAAAACGAAATCCATCTCTAACTACTGAAGATGGTTGGCGCTCTTTAGCAATCAGAAGTTTAATTTTAAATTTCAAAACTATGAAGTATCATCTTCTTAGTGCTTTCTCAGAAAGCTGTTTTGAAGTTTTGTTAGGGAGAACAAAATACGTTTTGAATATCTCCTTTTTCTGTAAAATTTTCTTTCACCAGCTTTACATTCTTTTTCAGGATCAGAAATAGTTGATTACGAATTTTGGGATTTTCCCTCATGAAATTTTGATGTGTCAGAGTTGGCATTCTGCTTTTAATTCATGCATTATGGGAAGACTTCTTTTTTAAAAATCCCACATGGAATTAAATAACTAAAATATGAAGACAATTCTTAGGGCTTATTTTATTTGTTTTTGTTGAATGCCGTATAGTATACAGGATGGTAATCCAGGTGATGTCGACTTTGAGTTGATTTCCTCACTGATGATCATGACCTGCAAACATGGGTGTCTCTCTACCCACTGAATGCAGTATTGCTTCCGTTTCCACTCCTTAGCGAAGTGACTGAAATCCAGTCTGGGTCCCTGTTACTTTATAAACATTTAAGGTCTTTGGCCTAATAAGATATACTGTGGTGCTAAGTGAAGATCTCTTACTTTGCGTGTAGTTCAAGGAAATAATCCGTTTTCTTTCCCTCTGTTGTCAGCCCTCCTCTCTGCTTCTCGGAGATGTTCTAGAGTTAGGTCACTTTGTGTTTTCTTTCTTTTTTTTTTTTTTTATTTCATTTGACACAGAGAGAGAGATTACAAGTAGGCAGAGAGGCAGGCAGAGAGAGAGGAGAGAAGAGGAAGCAGGCTCTCTGCCGAGCAGAGAGCCCGATGTGGGCCTCGATCCCAGGACCCTGGGATCATGACCTGAGCCGAAGGCAGCGGCTTTTAACCCACTGAGCCACCCAGGCGCCCTGTGTTTTCTTTTTATCAAGCTTTGAGTGTGTTACATTTTTTACTGGGCCATTTTGTACTCTCACTTTTAGCATTAGGATTTCACTTTTGTTTTTGCTTTGGCTGTGGTCGTGAGTGCCCTCAGAAAGAAAAAGAAGTAAAGGAAACCCAGCCTGTATGGAAGTGTATTTAGGTGTAGGGTCTGGCTCCCTCTACTGTCTGCCTGCCAAAGGAAGTTGAGACAATATTCTATTCTAAAATGTTAAAGTTCTCAAAAGTAAGACCCTAATTCATTTGTTTTTGCCTACCCATAATGGGCTAAATATAGTGAGCACTTAGAAAATTATTATTAATTCAAGCTGAGGGAAGTGGTTGAGGTTCCCATATTTTTCGAGTGAATGTAAGGGTCACGGACTTGTTCCTACCTAAGTCCATAACTAGATTCTTTGTGTATGTATAAGCCCTCAGCATGTATATAGACTCTTACCTGAAGTTCTTTTTACAAGATATTCTAGAGGGAATTTTAAATATAATTTATTATTTTATAGGCATTATCACACATTCATTTTTCTTTACTGACCACTCATTTTTTTTCTGATTAAGATGCAGATTGGAAGGAGACAAACTGAGAGACTCTTAATCTCACACAACAAACTGAGGGTTACTGGGGGGTGGGAGGGTAGGGATAGGGTGGATGGGTTATGGACAATGGGGAGGGTTTGTGCTTTGGTGAATGCTGTGAAATGGGTAAGCCTGATGATTCACAGACCTGTACCCATGGGGCAAATAATGATTTTTTTAAAAAGATGCAGATTGCATATATTCCAAGCATCTGCAATTAATTAAAATTGCTGTCAGCTTCCTCATGCCTAAATACTATTTCTATTTTATACTTGAGGAATCTGAGACGTAAGTGGTTGATAATTATCAGTATAAATCCTATGATCAGATCTAAATTGATGAGATTTCTTACTTAACTAGTATTAAATCTTTATTAATTAAAAGTATTTATGTAGTCATTAATAATAAAATTATATTCCACTTTAATATTTTCACATTAAATATCTATTTACTTACCAAATATTTGAGAACCTGCTGTATGCTTTTTGGTTATAGCAGTGAGCAATTAAACAAAATATTCAAAGAAGACAATTTAGGTGATACAAGCTTTAACATTTTGTGACGTGTACAGTCTCCTATTGGAGAACTACAAAATGGGACATATGGCAGGAAGCATTTATAGTCTAAAGAATAAAGAACAAGGAAGAGGGAAAATAGTATCTGATTGGTTGATGGTCAGTCTTGTTCTGGGTGGGAAAGCCCAGAGTTGGCTTGGTGCTTGGGGATTAACTGACTCGACACGGTGCATGTGTGGTCAAGCAGAGCCTTTACGGGGACACGAAAGTTTCGATATACTCACATGGCACCCCGCTAGGAGTGCCTCCATCTTGGGCCTGGAAATTTATTTCAACAGCAGTAGCGGGATAAGGCCTTTACTCCCATGGAACCTACTGTTTAGGAAGGAATACAGACATTAAATAGGGAATTTACTCGAGGTGTAGCACTGAAACAAATCTGCAGGAAGTTTTACTTAAGGAAGTGATGTTTAGAAATGTTTAGTCTAAGACTTGATGACTTGGAATTAACCAGGTGTTGTATAATAAAAATATAATCTTTATTCCTGGTTCCCTACACTGAATGTCTAAAATCCTTGGAATTTCCTGAGTGATAGGCGTGCTTTATTACTCACAAGGAGCCCCTGTCCAGTGTATTTGAGTTTATGCGAATGAGGTGATTCAGGGTGGAGTTTCAACAGTATCAGAAGGGGGCTTGGTCACTCCAGAGGCTGAACACAGGATTAGAGAATCGGAACTTCTAGCCCCACCTCCTATCTCTAGGGAGGAGGTTGGGCCTGGAAATTAAGTTATAAGAGCTCTTGAACAGTAAGATTCTGAGAACGTCTGGGTTGGTGACAATGTCACGGAGCTAGGAAGGTGGCCCACCTGGAGAGGGCCCGGAAGCTCTGCACCCCCTCCCCTCTCCATACCTTGTTCTCTGCATCTCTTCCATCTGGTTGTTCCTGAGTTGTAACTTCTATAATCGATAAGCTGGCAGTCATAAGCGGGGCACTTTGCTGAGTTCTGAATCATTCTAGAGAATTCTGAAACCTGAGGAGGAGGTTGTGAGAATCCCTGAATTTGTAGTTGGCTAGGGAGACGTGCAGGTCGTTTGAGGACCCCACTTGCAGGTGGCATTTGATGTCTCATGGACTGAGCCCTTTACCTGTGGCGTCTTTGCTGACTCTGCATGGTGTCAGAAGTGAATTGCTAGGACAGTCATTTGGCATTGGAAAATTGAGGTCAAAAAGACACCACGTTTGGTAGCGGAAAAACACCACATATCAGGCAAGAGGAAGTGGAAGAGGCTTCTAGTAGAAAAATACCCAGTGTGAGGATGTCGAGAGGGGAAGGGACTTGACTTGTTCTAGATCTTGAATGAAAGTGTGTCTTAAAGGGTTGTAAGCAGGTGAAAACACGATGGGATTTTAACCTTAATGAAACAACAACAACATTCTAGTTACAACACAGACAATTGACGTGATTAGAAGGAGGGGAAGAATGGTTACAGAGCGTCTGGTGAGGAAGCTGGTGCGGGACTGCAAGCAAGAGACACCAGAGACATGCTTGGGACACCGGGCCGGTCAGAGTGGAGGTGGGTGCATGCAAGGAGCATAGGAAACAGCGCTCTATGTTTTATGAAACTTATAAATATGCTTGATTATGAAGCAAGAATTGTACAAGCAGCAAATCCAGAGATTTTATGGTGAAAGTTGAGATTCAGGGTGATCCAGGAGAAGGCCTAGCGTACGTCCAGGTTTGTGTGACCTTGGTTAAAGTTACTTAGTCCTCCAAATCACAGTTTTTCTGTGAAAACAAGAACAGTAATTACCTTCGTACTTTATAGGGCTTGAAAATCAAGTAAGATAAAGTGTGTCAGAGCCCTTTGTGAATTTATTGTTGGAGAGTGAGACTTTGCATGTGTGTTTCTTGCCATCACCAAAACCGAAAACAAAATAAAAGCTAGTTGGGTTCCATTTCTTTTTCAGGTATTTTCTTCTGTCCTACTTAAAATTGAGTCTTCCAAGTAATGATTTTAGGAAAACCCATTCTTATTTTAGGTGAAATGTTTTCCTCAGAGGTTCTGAAACTGTATCTCAGGAGCAGGCAGTCCGTAGAGGTGACCCTGAGCTCTGTGTGTGACACCTTATTTCTTGGGGCTGTCAAGGAGAAGACAGGAGTATAGGTGTGACTCACACCTATAGGTTCTTGTTTTGTTTTGAGCTGAGGTTAGGGGGAAGAGGTGGGAGAGTGATTAGTCGGTAAGGCAAGAGTGGCTGGAGCTTCCAACCTGGAAGTACCTGAAGAGAAGCGTGCTGACCGTCCATGGAACCTAATCATGTATCGGGCACATATAATAGCTTCTTAACAAAGACTTGTTGAAGAAAGGTGTTTTTGTAAGGCATCTTTGCAGTATTTACCAAGCAGCTTTCTTGGACCATATTTGACCTATGCAGTTATGGTTTTGTGCATATTGATTCTCTGCAATATATTATATACCCGTGTAGTCCACAGAATCTGGTTGCTTCTCCCTCCTCAACATCTCTCAGACCTGTCCCCACCTCCATTTCCATGGCCACTTCCTTCACTGAATCCCCTCTTTCTATCTGGATGCTTGTAGTTTTTAAACTGATATGCTGCCTTCATATCTTACACCTCTCAACCACCCTTCCCATTGCTTTCAGGTACGGCATCTCTAAGGTAGAAATTTAATTACTTTCCTGCTAAAATGCTTAAGTATTAAATAGTTCCTTTTTGCCATGAGTTTCTAGCCATGGTGTCCTAACACACTGAGTTGTCACAGTTGGGAAATGGTAGGTATATCAGAGTATTTATGTTCTCGTGAAGATAATCCCAAAAGGAGATAAAAGTGAGTGTGGTACCACATGTTTTCATTATGGCAATACTCCTAGTGACCTTTATGTATGGTTTGTATTTATTATAAATGATAGTGTTTTTATTTTAATGAATTAAAGCTATCAAAGAGCCACATTATATGTTTCATAATATAGATATATTTTATAGTTTTATTTCTGACCGTGGTTCTGACCACGAACCAAAGGACAAGAAAGATCAATATAAAAGTGACTTTTTTCTCTCATCCCTACACTTCTGGTAGGTTGAAGTTGTTTCTGAAAGGAACGATTGCCAACTTAAATTCATTTGTCATTGTCATGCATTAAGGTATGTAATGTAGTACAAACAATATGGTGATCATCTTGTAAGTTAGGACATAACAAAACCTGAATGTCGCTAACTGGAAGAGAGAGAGTAACAGAAATCCAAATAATATTTTATCTAGTTAAATTTTCATCAGTCTGAATTAGTATTTTCCTTCAAATAGTCAAATATGTACACTGGACTACTGAGTGAGATATTTATACTAAGTCTCACTATGTAATTTATTTTTCCTATTGTAGGAGTGTAGAAGTCCGCTTGCTTTATACTAAATGCTAAAGGACCATATTAATTGGTATGAGGTATTAAAATGCAGTTAAATGAAATATTCTGCTTGAAGTGTCAGAGCATAGATCTCAAAGCCAATATAATAAGTAGAATTTAGAGCAATTCCCACAAGCAAGAAAACTATAAAGAAGGTGAGCTGGATTCTGCTTAAGTCCTTGGCTGAGTGTCACGTGTTATAGGCTCAGGGGAGACCTGTAGGAAGGCAGGCTAAAAAAGCAGCATTTGGCAGCCAGAAGGACAGAACAGAGCTATAAGCAGCTGAGCACCATGGCTTAGAGAGAGTTTGTGGTTTGAATCCAAGCAAGATAATTGCCTGGTAGAATAAAAATCCAGTAGTCCTCAGAAAAACATGACAGAATTCAGTTTCTATATCTGCAGTGTCTATTTTTCTACAAAAATATTGGAAATGCAATTAGGCAGTAAAATGTGATCCATACCGAAGAGAAAGGCAGTCAAAGAAACTACTAGGCCAGATTTGAATTTAGCAGACTTCAAAGCAGCTATTTCAAATATGGTCAAAGAATTAAAGGAAAGTATGTTCATAGAATTAAGGGAAAATATAGTATGAATGAATAAGTAGAGAGATAATCTCAGCAGAGCTATGGAAACACTATTAAATACAAAACAAAACAAAAGCTGTGTAGTCCTAGAGCTGAAACACAATTACCATAAACAGAAAAAAAAAAAAAAAGAAAGCGCCATAAAGTGTCAAGTGGGCTCAAAAGTAGTTTGGAAATATCAGAAGAAAGGAATAGCAAATGTGGAGACCCGGTAGAAGTGACCCTGTCCAAAGACCAGGAAGAAAAATGATTGAAAAAATAAATGAACAAAACCTCAGAGAACTGTGAGGAAGGCAGTCGTGGAAGGAGAGATGAGAAAGAGGCATGCAAACATTTGAAGAAATAATGGCCCAAACCTCCCCAAATATAGTTAAAAGAATGAAATGGTAGACCCAAGGAGCTTGCAGAGCCACAAGAAAGAGGAACACAAAACTATTCCCAGATGTATTATCGTAAAACTCCTCTATGATAAAGAGAAACGTTTGAAAACCACCAGAGGAAAATGACACGTGTTGCTTACATTTCAAGGAGGGGGGGGGAAACCGAAAATATTAGTTGTTAGTCATAAAATTTGACTTTCCAAGAAAAAAATTAGAATTTTGGAGAGCTTGTATCCACCAATAGCTTCCCCATACTTTGAAAGACACTTCTTCTGATATCGATGGTAATATTAACAAATGTGATTTTAAAAAAAATTGTAAAATGAAATGCGTCAACCCTTGAAGACTCACAATCTGGAAGATCTGCATAATTCAGTGAGGGAATGTTTTCCAAATAGTGATGCATGATGTTACACAGTCATTCACTGGTTAAAGATACGTTCAAAGTGAAAAGTAGACTAGTGGATTTTAACGCAACAGTACAGAATGGCTTCAGATTCTACGTTGCAACTACTTGTTCTGAAACTACTCATCAGGGTTTGTTGTGTTATCAAAGAAAAGTAGTAACTCCAGTTACCTGAAAAGGCTATTAAACTATTCCTCCTTTTCCCAGCTATCTATTTCAGAGAGGCTAGATTTTCTTCATATACTTCACCCAGAACAACACATTGTGAATGCAGAGGAACATGTGGGCATTCCGCTGTCTCCTTTTAAATTAGTAAAGGGGTACCTGGGTGGCTCAGTTGCTTAGCATCCGACTCTTGATTTGGGCTCAGGTCATGTTCTCAGGGTCATGAGATGAAGCCCTGTGTCAGGCTCCGCGCTGATTGTGCAGCCTGATTGAGAGTCTCTCTCTCCCTCTCCCTGTCCCCCTCCCTGCCTCTCTCCCCTGGCTCACGTGCTCATGGTCTTACAAGAGTGAGAGAGAGGAAGGAAGGAAGGAAGGAAGGAAAAAAGAAGGAAAGGGAAAAAAACTAGTTATTAAAGAAACTTGAAAAATATAAAACAATGACTTTTTTGGGAAATTATAGCTGTTTTTCATAAAATATGACATTTATGTTAAAATGTACTGAATTTTGTTGTTACTTTAAAATCAATTTTTAAAAATCTTAGTCTTAATTTCTAATACAGTGAATGTCAGTAGATATTATCCACATTCACAGATCTCGGGAGTCCCTTCATACTTTTAAAGTGTAAAGGTGCCCTGAGACCAAAAACTTGAGATTTGTTTTGAGTCTGCTCTGTCTTCAGGTTCCTTTGAGAGCACCAGACTGGACGATTGGAAGTATCTTGTAGCCCAGGAGATTAGTGTTTCTGAGTATAGGATGACATTCAGTTTTGTTGATATCCTTGGGTATTTTCAAGTAGACCATACAGTATGCTGTGCAGGTGCTGCGTACTGCATTTGATGGCAACTCCCCCGCCCCCACCTTTGCTACAGTTTTTTCAGACCTGTTATTTGCAGCTGGGAGCTTTATCAGGAAAACAGTAGGGGCCTTTTGCACTGATGACTAATCCTTCTTTTCTTTTCTTTTTATTATTATTATTATTTGCCCCAGGGGTACAGGTCTGTGAATCATCAGGCTTACACCTTTCACAGCACTCACCATAGCACAAACCCTCCCCAGTGTCCATAACCCAGACTTCTTTTCTTTTCTTCTTCTTCCTTTTGTTATGTTTAGAGGTTATCGAGGGAGAGATGTTCAGAAAGTGTTAGAGGCCCTCTATCATGTCCTTGCACACTCACTTGCTATGCTATTCTGAGTTGTTATTCACTTCCTGGGAAAGAACATTAAACTTTTGGAAACAGAATCATTGACGTTTGTCTCATATGCCGTGAAGAAGAATTATAAAGATGGTAACTGAGAGAAACTCATCCAGATTTTTTTTTTTTAAAAGTCCTACTTGTAGTCTGTTAAATGCATGTGGTGATGCTTGTTTGGTTTTGTAACCTAGTAGATAAGAAGCACAATGTGCCAGAAATAAATTTTCTATAAGGGATGGTTATTACATAAATGTATAAAAGCATATTTCAACATTACATTGCTTCGTTCTTTGACAAAAATAAACCACTATAAAATAAAAGCAAAAAAAAAAAAAAAGCCCTCAACATTACATTGCTTCGTTCTTTGACAAAAATAAACCACTATAAAATAAAAGCAAAAAAAAAAAAAAAGCCCACCTACTTTCCCTTTTCCATTGTTTTAGTGACTTCATACTTATACTTGAATTTAGAACACTCCTTACTATTAATGAGCTTATATTTATCTGATTATTAATTTTAACACTTACGTTACTGTGATCATAAAGTCACCAGACAAAAAGAGAGTTTCTGTACCCTATCACCTGGCCTTTTATATCTTCATGTAATATTTTGGGGAGTTTTGAAATTCACATGTGTAAGGACAAGAGCACAAAAACAATTTCATTTTTTCCATGTTGTGTTTAAGGACTTAATGTTGATTTACTTTCTGAACCATATTTTTCATTTTTGAAATGACGCAGATTTCCTTTCTCTTTGCAAATGATGATGGTTCTGAAAGTCACATAGTGGCTTTCACCAGACTAGAGGGCTTCCAATTTGAGGCTATCAACTAGAGAAGAGTTTACTTGGGTCCTGAAATAAGGCTTGATAATTCATCTGCTGTTTTCTAAAACCACAACTCCACTCGTGTTTTCTTAGGTCAGAGATGAAGAGGAAGCCTTTCTGGATTGGAGTGATGATGATGATGTGGAGTGATGATGATGATGATGATGATAGATTTGATCTGAGCACACTTCCAGATCCAGGTAAGTACAAGAAGCTCTGAAGAATCAGATAGTGAAGACCTGGAATTACCTTTAGTAGGAGTAAACATATGTATCTTCTGTGAATCCAGAGGATGTGTCTTTTGCTCTTCTCATCATTTTGGGGGCTCTCTTATTGATTCTATTAACTCTTACTGTTGTAAGAGTTATAATAAGAGTTGTTTCTTCTTTCTTTGTTCTTCTTGTCTCTCTCTTTCTGAATCCTTTATGCTTAAGTATTTGATGCAGTATGGCATACTTAATGCAAACAGAGGCAGAATTTTATTTTGATTCACTGTCAAAAGACTCTGTTGAGAGTGTTGTTAAAAATTCTCTCTGAATTTTAAAAAAGGGCAGTTACACTTTCACATTTTTTGATATAAAATTAAGGAACAACTACATAAAATAATGGAAAACTTACACATAAACAGCCCTTGACAAATTCTCTCAATTTAAAATCTGTTGATTTGTAATGTGAACTTATTTGCGACCGTGCCAAAAACAGATGAAATGCACTGAATTGAATAATAGTGTGATTTGCTCAGCATTTGTTTTCAGAGTACTGTGTATGAGATTACGTTGCGATCATATTGGTTGAAGGGTTGAGGGCACTGAGCTTTGTGGACATTCTAAAGCAGTGAGCCTCTTCAGGCAGAAGGAAGGTGCTAATGACAGCGCTGACATTCATATGACTGCAGGACAGAGAGCCTGTTGGAACCCTGACTACTAGCTCAGGGATTTGGGAGTTGGAGAGATAGGCCACACAGAGCTATAATCTGGTTTCAAGTAAGAACATTATGAAAAAGGTCTCAAAAAATTATCCCCTAAGGAGTAAATGCTAAAGGGGGGGGGGTCATTTCAGAGTGACTCTTCATTTTGATCTTGTGTTCATATAAAATAGAATTATTTTATAATACTGAAATGACATCCAAAATGCAGTCTTCCCAAGTGGTATCAGAAACTTGAGACATTTGCTGTTGGACAGCTAGGTAGTGGACCTAATGGTTTTCTAGTATTTCTAGTGAACGTAATAGCAGACTAGGTAGTGAACATACTAGCTTTACTACCACAAGAGGTACCACAGGTGAAAATAATTTGATTATGACTTAGAAAAGTATATGAGTAGGTGCCATAGGGTTAAGTAATTTAGATTCAGGGTCTCGTCCTAACCTTGAGAAATTGATCTCTGAGGGGAAATATGTACACTTTGTTTCAGAAAGTTCCTTGGTGCACATGTTGAGACCTTGTTGAACTAGCAGCTCATCAATCAGTTAAGTGGATGCTTCCCCATATGTTCTAAAATAAATGTCCCTTTTTCAGAGTTGGTTTATGGGATCTCCATTTTGATAGATGTGGCGTCACTCAACACATGACTTTATATCATTAACTTCTTTTAAAAGACAACATTCAGTTGAGTAAAATTTAAAGATTTTAATGGATTTATTCAACAATTCATGAAATCAGGCAGCATCTCATCTAGCATATACAAAGGTGCTGGGAAGAGCTCTACAAAGTGAAAGGCTTTTTTTTATAGGGAGAGAGGAGCAGGAAAAGGATTGGTTTGTTTTGTTTATGAAAGAGAGGCTTGTTTCAGGCAAGGTCACCTTCCCGTGGGGGATGGAAGGGGTCTCTTGTGTAGATGACCTCACTAGTGCCAACCAGATGATTCTGGAATGACTGGTTTTGGGTCACATTCCTGGGAGAGGCCGAAGCCACAACTAGGTTAGGTATTCAGTCTTGGTTTATTGATGTGGGGCTTGGCACAAGTGACTCCATTTGGGGCCTATTACCGCTTTTTTACCACATCCAAATATTTATAATTTTAGTCTCTGGAGAGAACATTCATTGGTTGTTATTCAGCCCTATTTTGCGTGTGTGTCTAATATACCTTTAAAACATAGAACCTACCTTTGAAGTCATTGCCACATGTCAGCATTCCTTCTGCATCTGATTCGTAACAATTCCTATGATAGCTTCTGAGTCATCCTTAATCTGTGTGCAGCAGATTAAGATTCATTAAGATTGGGTGCCTGGGTGGCTCAGAGGGTTAAAGCCTCTGCCTTCAGCTCAGGTCATGATCCCAGGGTCCTGGGATCGAGGCCCACATCGGGCTCTCTGCTCCGCAGGGAGCCTGCTTCCTCCTCTCTCTGCCTACTTGTAATCTCTCTCTCTCTCTCTCTGTGTCAAATAAATAAATAAAATCTTAAAAAAAAGATTCATTAAGATTAAGATTCATTTCATTCTTCTGGCATTTCTTACCCTCACAGTGACATTTCCCTGCTACGACCTCATTAGTGTGACTAGTTCTCTAGTAGCTTCATGTGCCGCATCCTCCTAACTGGCCTGTAAATGCTTCCAAGCTAAAAAACTGTCTTTTGTGTCAATGGGTCCAGCTCCTGCCTCTACTCCTTCATCCGCTGTTATTGTCATAGGCACAGAGAAGGTCCTGAAAAATTTGAATTGATTAATTGATTGATGAAGGAGATTTATATAGTAAAAAAAGGGAAGTATAATTATCAGCAACTATATAATTGGCCCTAATAGTTTAAATGATCCAAGAGATAATAGAATAGATGGTTGGTGAACTGGAGAAGCCAACTTTAGGTAGTGTTGGTGAGGGACAAGAAGGGCAGAATACCTTGAGATGCCAAAGCATCTTAACTTAAAGGTTCAGATGGAAAATAATTAAGCATCCTATGAAAATTAAAATGCTTTTAATTTCAGGCACAGTTATTTAACTGTATTAACAGAAATTGAAAGGAATTGGTAAAGTTGTCTTAAACTGAAGAAAGGTCATCTTTTGTTGAAGAAAGTATCAAACAGGGCTTATTCCCTTTGGCATATGTAAGGACTTCCTAGAAGTTTTGTTTTTGTTTGTGATGACAGTAATTTTCTGGTCTAACTCTGTCTTCTTATAGATGAAGAAGCCAAGGCTTCAGGGGATAAAATAATTTGTGATCACAGTACTATGTTAGGGACCGATCAGGGTAATGTGGGTAAATCAAATTGACTCCATAGTTCTAATACTCCAATGAAGTTATATAGAATTACTCTAGCATTAGGAAGGGTAACTCAGAAACACTATCTGAAGACCAGTTTAATGTCATTTGGCTAAAGACTTGATCCACGAACTAACTATAGGCTACATGTGACTAGATTATGGTTTCCCAGCTTCAACATTACTAACCTCGTGTACAGATGATTCTTAGTTTTGGTGGGTTGGGAGTGATCGTAGACCATTGAGCACTGTCCCTGGCCTCTACCACTAGTGCTTCCCCAGTGATTCCCCAATTGGGACAGCCAGAATTATCTCAGACACTGTCCCATATCCCTCAAGGAGCAAAATCTCCCACTGCACTAAACCCAGGATGGCAGGCCCATATTACTGGTGGTTGGTTTCCCCATCCCTCATCCAGTATAGACTTTGTCTGTATTCCTTTCCATTTAGCCCAAGCAGTCCTTCTCAATACAGCCTGTATCAGTTAGTTGGGATTCCTGCCCAAGATAAAACCTATTTGCCGTTCCCAGACTAAAGCAGGGTGTCGGGTAGTTACAAGGTGTAGCCGACACGTGAAATTCCTGTATATACTCCATTTCTCTCCCTTCCCCTTCTCTGTTAAAATGACCTCCGTGAAAATGAATGTAGATAAGTGTAAACTAAAACCAACATTGTATTTAGATAAGTAAAAGCATTCACAGGTAAATCCATATACAGGAGAATTTTGACAGTAGTGGTTGCTGTTGTTCCCGCTGTTTATAATACCAGCACCAGCACGGTTTTACTGGATTGTTCCAGTGTGGCTGCATATTTTTTTTCTTTGCCTCCCATAAGCAGGAAGAGGTGCTGGGATTTTATGATGTCAGCTTTCGAGGGCTCTCCTGGCACGCTCACAGGTTTTATTTGCTGCAGTGTTTCTAACCTCAGCTCAGTAATTGCGGCAACAGTGAGTGTGTCAGCCTTTCGGTCATCGTTGCTCTCCCAGTGGGTTAGTCCCGGCTTATTAACTTCACATTTTCCGATATGAGTTTACTTTTATGGGACCAGATAACACAATTAGAAAATGGCTTAGTCCCAAAGTAAGTAGCCCGAGCCAGTTTCTCTGAAAGTTTCCTCTAGGAAACTTTGTTTCTTTGTCCTCTACCTCAGTGATACCCCTAAACATTCAGCATGAGTAACACTGTTGTCTCTTTACGTGGAGAGACATAGTCGGTAGGAAGTGGGCAAAGGAGAGCCAGATGTAGTGGAGCATAACTGAATCTGGGGTTGATAAGTCTTCCTCAGAGAGGCATGCTAGGGTTTTAAAGACTGTACCTCCGTCTCCCTCAGCACAGTGTGCAGTGCAGTCGAATTTAACCCATCCTAACCCTCTGTAGAATTCTCAGAACTGTCGTCTCTAACTGCTTCCAGGGATTCTGATGTGTGGGGATTCACTCCTTTAAGTTAGCGTGACAAAAAGAGTTCTCTTGCTTAAAAGAGTTCTCAGCAACAATGAAAATAACGTGACCCTGAGTTCCTTCGAAGGAGCTTTCAGAATGTTCTCATTCGTAGCTCCTTTATCCCCAGAAAGAGAGCAGTGCAACAGGAGGAACAGTAGTGTCCCCCATAGTACAGAAGGGTGTCCCCTGGCTAGTCAGCAGCAGGTGCCCGGGCTCCAGCAGAGGCTCCAAGCTTTTCTTTGCTGCTTTTGGAAACAGAGAAGGGAGAGCTTGCTTCGACCCCATGTGGTCTCTTTCCTCATCTTCCATCCTCCTTACACATTGGCCCAGGCTGTGTTTTACTCAGTAGCTTTCCCTTCGGGTTCCTCCTAACTGTGGAATTAACATAGGTAGAGTTACTATGCAGTGTGTTAGCATTTGTCATTGTCATCGTTGTTGCTCAAATAGAAAAGTTTGGTAGGAACCTAGCTCTTTGCTGCATTGGACTTGGTAACATTGTGGGATTCGTTGGTCTGCTAGGAATGGCACCGAATCGTCTTCTTGCCTCTAGTGAATTTTGATATAGACTTTATACCTTCAGAGGAAGAAAGACCTCAAGTATCAGAATTGTCTTTGTGCTACTAAGTGACTTTTTATTTCTTGATCTTCCCAACAGGCTATATATAATGTCTTTATACTGCTTTCACAATAAGAGCATTTGGCTATTTTCTGTATGTGGTGCCAAGAACTGGAGTAAGAATCTTCTGTATTATTTAAGTCATGTTCTACTTATTTAAGAGTTAAAAATATAGCCTTACCTGTTAGTCTCCAGCTTGTTGTAATATTTCTTCTGTCCGTTCTCTCAGCGAAGAATTTTTTAGTAATCATGTGCCAGGTGATAGCGAGTACAGACAGGTACAGAGGATGAAACATAAAGAAAAATATCTTTCCTGCTGTCATGGTTTTTAGTTTAGCAAAGGTTGCAGACAGCTAAGCATGCAACTACGGAACAATGAGACGGATACGTGCTGTGATCTGTGCCCTGGGGGAGGCAGGGGGGAGCAGTGTAGGTAAGCCGCTCAAGTGAGGAATCTAACCTGGGCTTGATGACTCTGGAAGGGCTTCCTGAAGGGAGTGACATCCAAGCGAAACCTGAATGAAGCTTTAAGTCTTGCCAGAGCAGGTAGAAGACAGGTTGCCCTTCTCAGCTGTGCAGCCTTGCAAGGTGAACAAGAGTATCTCTAACCATATTCCAATTAGACTCGTCTTTCACTAGAATTGTTCCCTTTAGCGGTGCCTCACAAGCTGGGAGATTTGGTTTTGAGCAGCTAATATAAGATTAATTTTTGTATATCTAGTAGCATTCGTCATCTTTGGTTTATGGCCATGTTCACGTGAATTGCTAATGATGAAAAATTGCAAAGTATTGAAAAAGATGATAAAGAAGCAGCTGGATGTTCAAGATACTCATTCTTCAGGCAAATTAAGTTTTTAATACTTATAATCCTAACCTTTTTCAAACAAAAAAAGGAAAGAGAAGAAGGTTGTGGTTAGACTTTTACAGCCTGATAATATGTCAGTGTTTTTTTCACAGACCAGTCTCTGGCCACGGAGATTATTTTATCAAAATTCCTTCCATTGGTGGCACGCTTGGTCGATTATTCTAGGTGGCATAAGACCCATTGTATCTATAATTTGTACTGAGACTATTGGCATAGTTTAGACATGAAAACGTCTATATGGTTTGATGCCTTTTCCTACACAGAGTGAACTGCTCTTTATCTCATATCTGGAGCTGTTCTTTTCAGCTTTTGCGACCCAGCTCTGCATCGAAAGATTGATGAAGGATTTTTGTTCTGTTTTTCCACTTGTTTGGGATTTTTGTTTTATTTTTCAACTGTGTTCCCTGTTAGCTTTCTGCTTTCGAGTGGACTTGAGTTATCTTTAAGATTTGTCTCCTATCGGGGCACCGAGGTGGCTCAGTTGTTAAACAGCTGCCTTCAGGTCAGGTCAGGATCCCAGGGTCCAGGGATCAAGCCCCGTAATCGGGCTCCGTGCTTGGCAGGAAGCCAGCTTCTCCCTCTCCCACTCCCCCTGCTCGTGTTCCCTCTCTCGCCGTGTCTCTGTCAAATAAATAAAAAAAGAAAAAAAAAAAGATTTGTCTCCTATGTAAGGGCAGATGTAAGACATGAATTTCTGGAGAAGGAAAATGGCCAGAAAGCATTTTCATTTCTTTTTAACTGTTTTTGGTTGGGACCAGTTATGGTACATTATATATTTTATAGGAATTGTACTGGAACGATCGGTGCTTATTTTTTAAGGGGACTTTTTTTTTTCTCCTCAGAGTCTAAGTATTGTGAAATGAAAAATTATGATGACTACAGTTCCATTTACTTGAATCCCTGTTTGCTGGTGGGTCTAGTTGTGGGTGGCAGATGAGGAAAGAAGTCAGCTCAGCTTAATAATATATTGACTTTATTGTGTGCCTGCCATTCTTTCCTTTCACTCTTTTTAACTCAGGAGATTTATCCCCGATTCTAATATGCCTAGCAGCTTTCAAGGGAAAAGCTCCATCATCTCTTCTTATTTGTGAAATACAAAGTTCCACGAATTTTCACATTGCAAAGGGCTTTGATCAGAACTTCATGGGAATTGTGGTTGACAAGGAGTTAATTTTACTTGACTTTCTTTAAATTGTGTTCATTTTATCTTTCTCCACTTTGTTATTGACCACAAAACAAAACAAAACACAATGCAACAAAACAAAGAGAATATCCTGTGTGATATATACCATGAATGAACAAACAGATTGTTGGGTCGGGTGTGGGGAAAGCAGTATTATTTGGCTTGGGACTCATAGGGGAAAGGACGCTACCCATCGAGGATGGAAAGTGTTATCTTTGGGGGTGAGGGTTAGGATGGGGAAGACATATTTGGGAAATTTAGAATGTAGGAGGCTCCCAGCTTGACCTTACTTGTGGTCCTGGTTTTTTGCCCTGTGTTTTCCGTTTCTGTCATTTAGCCACCCACTGAATAACTGGAACTCAGTGACAGGAGTTTGTAATGTTTCAGAAGTATTAGGGTCTCTGGGAAGACGGATGAACGACTTGGATGCCAAGAAACCAGGAAGAACCGCGTAGCAAGGGTAATTAACCAACTAGTAGGGTTCTCTTGGCTGCTACCCAGAGTCTGGTGCATGGCAACTTTGTTTTCACTGAAAAGACTGTTGAGAACACTTTCTTAGGACGATCCTTTTCTTCATTTCACATGGCCTCATGTAGAATAGATCCATAACTAATGATTATATAGCATTCCATTATTGATACACCATAACTTCCTGTCTACTCCCCATTTAGAGGTCTAAGTTGTACCTTGCTTAGGTTTTTTCATTTTTGTTGTTTGATTTTATTTACTTTTGTTTTTGCCTTTATAAGTATTTTTTAATTGAGGCAATATTAGTATATAACATTATATTACTTTTAGGTGTACGACATTGTTATTTGCCAAATATATGGGATACAAAATAATTACCACCAAGAGTCTAATTACCATATATCAACATACCATTTGACCCCCTTTACCCGTTTCACTTACACCCCCAACTCCTTTCCCTTTTGGTAACCATCCGTCTGTTCTCTGTATCTATGAGCTTATTTCGGTATTCTTTTGTTCATTCATTTGTTTAGTTTTCAGATTCCACATATGAGTAAAATCATACAATAACTGTCTTTCTCTGTCTGATTTATTTTACTTAGCATAATATCCTCAGGGTCCATCCATGTTGTCACAAATAGCTAGATTTTGTTCTTGTTTATGGCTGAGTAGTAATCCATTGTTTATACCACATCTTTATCCCTTTATCTATTGATGGACACTTAGGTTTCTTCTGTATCTTAGTTATTGTAAATAATGCTACAGTGAACCTATAGGGGTCCATGTGTCTTTTTGAATTGTGTTTTCATTTTCTTTGGATAAATACCCAGAAGTGGAAAAGCTGGATCATGCGGTAGATGTGTTTTTAATTTTTGAGGAATCTATGTACTGTTTTCCACAGTGGCTGCACCAGTTTGCATTCCCACCAACAGTGCACGAGGTTCCCCTTTTCACCACATCCTCACCAACACTTGCTATTTCTCGCCCTTTTGATATTAGCCATCCTAACAGGTGTGAGGTAGTATCTCATTGTAGTTTTGAATTGCATGACTTGTGATGTTGAACATCATGTGTTTGTTGGCCATCTGTATGTCTTCATAGAAAGAAAGATCTATTCAGATCTTCTGCCTATTTTTTAATTGATTTTTTAAAATTGTTGATTCACATTTGTTTTTTATCTAGGTTTGGTTATTAACCCCTTACTGGATATGGTCTGCAAATATCTTCTCCCGTTTAGTAGGTTGCCTTTTCATTTTGATGATGATCTTCCCTGCTGGCCAGAAGTTTTTAAGTTTGATGTAGTCCCGTTTGTTCATTTTTCCTTTTGCTTCCTTTGCCTTTGGAGTCAGATTTACAAACACATCATTGAGATAGATGTCAAGGAGCTTACTGCATAAGATTTTCTCTAGGAATTTTATGGTCGCAAGTCTTCTATTCACATTTTTAATGTATTTTGAGTGAATTTTTGTGTATGGTGTAAGATAGCGGTCTAGTTTTTGGCTGACCGATTTTCTCAGCACTATTTATTGGTGAGCCTGTCCTTTCTGCATTGTATGTTCTTGGCTTATTTGTCCCAGATTGTCTTTAGAGATGTGGGTTTATTTATGGGCTCTTAGTTCTGTTCCATTGACCCGCATGTCTGTGTTTGTGCCCATACCGTACCGTTCTGATTCCTATAGCTTTTAGTATATTTGAAATTAGGAAATGTGATACCTCCAGCTTTGTTCTTCTTTTTCGAGATTGCTTTGGCTCCTTGGGATCTTCTGTGATTCCATACAGATTTTAAGATTATTTGTCCTTGTTTCATGAAAAATACCATTGGCATTTTGATAGGGATTATATTGAATGTATAAATTCCTTTGGTTATATGGACATTTTAACAATACTAACTCCTTCATCCATGAGCATGAAACATCTTTCCATTTATTTGAATGTTCAGACTCTTTCGTCAGTGTCTTATAGTTTTTAGTATACAGGTCTGTCACCTCCTTGGTTAAAATTTTTTCCTAGGTATTTTATTCTTTTTGATGCAATTTTAATTTGTCTAACACTTGATCATTAGTGTACAGAAATGCCCCAGATTTCTGTATATTAGTTTTGTGTCCTACTACTTTACTGAATGTGCTTATTAGTTCTAACAGTTTCTTGACCACTAGGGTTTGCTGTAGTAACGTGTTATCTGCAAATAGTGATGGTTTTACTTTTTCTTTTCTATTCTTTCTACTTCTGACTTTTATTTCTTTATCTTCCTAATGGCCGTGCTTAGGACTTCTAGTGCTGTATTGAATAAAAGTGATGAGAGTGGGCATTGTTGTCTTGTTCCTAATCTTAGAAGGAACGCTTTTAGCTTTTCACCATTGAGAATGATGTTAACTATGGTTTTGTCAGTATGCCTTTATTGTGTGGAGGTACATTCCCTCTATACCTCTATGAGAGCTTCTATCATAGATGGATGCTGAATTTTGTCAAATGCTTTTTATGCATCTATTGCGATGATCACATGATCATCTGATTTTTATTCTTCATGTACTGTATTGTGTTGGTGAAGTTGCAGATGTTGAATCAGTCTTCCATTCCTGGAATAAATTTCACTTGATCATGGTGTGTGATCCTTTTAATGTATCGCTGAACTTGGTTTACTAATATTTCATTGGGGATTTTTGCATCTGTGTTCGTCAAAGATATTGGCCTGTAATTTTCTTTTTTTGTGGTGTCTTTGATTTCCATATCAGAGTAATGCTGGCCTTGCAAAATGAGTTTGGAAGCATTCTCTCTTCTTTAGTTTTTTGGAAGAATTTGAGAAGGATGGGCATTTGATCTTCTTTAAATGTTTGGTGGAATTCACCAGTGAAACCGTCTGGTCCTGGGCTTTCGTTTCTGGGGAGTTCTTGATTAAGGGTACACTTCCCTTACTAGAAATTGGTCAATTCAGATTTTCTCTATCTTCATGATTCAGTCCTGGAAGATTGTGTGTTTCTAGGAATTTATCCATTACTTGTAGATTGCCTAATTTGTTGGCATATAATTGTAGTAGTTTCTCATGGTTCTTTGTATTTCTGTGGTGTCAGTTATCTTTTATTTCTGATTTTATTTTTTAAGTCCTCTCTCCTTTTTTCTTGATGAGACGGGCTAAAGGTTCATCAATTTTATTGATCTTTTCAAAGAACCAGCTCTTAGTTTCATTGATCTTTTTTATTATTGTTTTAGTCTCTATTTCAATTATTTCTGGTGTGACCTTAATATTTCCTTTCTTCTCCTAACTTTAAGCTTTTATTTGTTCTTTTTTTGTTGCTTTAGGTGTGAAGTTAGATTGTTTACTTGGGATTCTTCTTGTTTCTTGAGGTCTTGAGGCCTGTATAGCTCTGCACTTCCCAGTCAGAATCACTTTTGCTGCATCCCATAGATTTTGGTATATCATATTTCTGTTTACATTTGTCTTTAGGTAATTTTTTATTTCTCCTTTGGTTTTTTTCAATGACGTATTGTTCGTTCAGTAGCATGTTGTTTAACCTATGTTTTCATGGTTGGCTCATTTTCTTCTTTATACCATTGTGATTGGAAAAGACGCTTGACGATTTAAAAATTTGAATTTATTGAGACTTGCTTTGTGGTCTAACACGTGAGCTCTCCTGAAGAATGTTCCATATGTACTTGAGAAGAATGTGTATTCTGCTGCTTTTGGATGGAATGTTACATATATATTTATTAAGCCCATCTGGTTTAATGTGTCATTTAAGGATGTTATACGTGAACTCCTTTGTATATAATGGTTGGTTTTAAGTTGATAGAAACTTAAATATGAACACATTAGAAAAATGTATTATATTTTTTTTACCTCCCGTACACATTTTGTATTTTGATGTCACGTTTTTTATCTTTTTATTTTATGCATCCCTTAACTAATTATTATTGTTTTGGTACTTTTACCACTACTGTCTTTTTACCTGTCTACTTGCTTTATAAATAGCTGATCCATTGTCTTTTGTATATATTTACCTTTTCCAGTGAGATTTTTACATTCTTCTACTTTACTTTCATATATTATTATTAATTAGCGTCATTTCATTTCAGCTTAAAGAAATCCCTTTAACGTTTCTTGTAGGTCCAGTTTGGTGGTGATGAACTCTTTTTTGTTGTTGTTTTTGTTTATCTGGAAAACTCTTAATCCCCCCTTCAATTCTGAATGACAACTGTGCTGAGTAGAGAATTTCTAGCTTGGAAAACAACTTAGCAAGTTGTTTTCTTTTGCTGCTTTTGAGATTCTATCTTTAACTATCCCCACCCCCAACCCCCAGTCATTGAAAGGGAAACTTTATTGAGGCCCCAGGGCCTTGGGGCCCAGGCAGGAGGCTACCATGTGGGCAAAGGAAGAGGCAGTGAAGGGGCCTTATTTTAACTTCTTCTTGGGGCGTATACTGTTGGTGTGGCCACACTGCTTGTGGCAACTGACAGCATGGGGTGTAGGCAGGCGTAACACTGGGAGCAGATCATCTTGTCACAGTTGTATTTCTGGGCCAGCTGGCAGAGGAACGGCTCAGCAATGCCACCCTACAGGTGAAGCACCAAGTACAGGGTGGATTCTTTCTGGATATTGTAGTCTGAGAAAGTGTGGTTATCCTCCAGCTCTTTGCTCCCCAAAGTCGGATGCTGCTGGTTAGGCAGGATGCCCTCCTCGTCTTTGATTTTGGCTTTGACATTCTCCGTGGTGTCACTGGGCACATCCTTAAGGGTGGTGGTCTTGCTTTCAGGGTCTTCATAAAGGTCTGTATATCTGTATGCACAAGGCCACCACCCCTGAGCCACTTGGCCACTTCACGGAAAAGAAAGAGTCTCTATCTTTAACTTTTACCATTTTAATTATCTGTCTTGGTGTGGATCTGTCCAGGTAATTCCGTTGTTTGATATTTCAGCTTGCTGTCCTGTTCTGCTTTATCCAGTGTGCTGTTGAACGCCTCTAGCACATATTTCAGTTCAGGTAATAGTCTTCAGCGCTGTGACTTCTGCTTGACAGTTCTTCTTGATGTTTTTCTGTCTCCTTTGAAGTTCTCACTGTGTTCATCCATTCTTCTCCCAAGTTCAGTGATGAACATTACTATGAACTCTTTATCAGAGAGGTCAATTCTTTCTGTTTTATTAAGGTCTTTTACTGAGGCTTTTTCTTGTTCTCTGATTTGGAGCATATTCCTCTCTCTCGTCATGTTCCTCTCTGTGTCTGTTTCTAAAGATTAGGTAAAATAGCTACTGCTCCTATCCCGGAAAGAGTGGCCTTGTAAAGGAGATGTCTCAAGGAGCTCGGAGACAATATCCCTCTTGGCCACTTGCACCAGGAGCTCAGAGGGCATTCCCCTGTATGAGTTCCATGCGCCTGCCTGCTGTGTTGGGGCCCTCCCGCTGTGGCAGGGCCATAGCTGTGGCGCAGGAGTGTGTTGGGATGTTGCGCAGTCCAGCGACATTGTGCTGCTGTGGCACTGGGGTGGGCAGGGCTCTTTCCTGGCCTGGCTGTGGTATGGAGATGGGCAGGTCTCTCAGCAGTGGGTACCCTCCAGTGCCAACAGGCTTGAGGAAGAGTTCCAAAATGGTGCCTTCCAGCTCTGGCACCAGTAAGTTAGAAGTAAGACTTCAAATATGACCCCTACCAATGTCTGTGTCCCTGGAGGGTCCTAACTAAGTTCCTGCCTCTCTGGCAGACTCTTCAAGATCAGTAAGTGGGTCAGGAAGTATTCAAACTGGCATCTTTGCACCAGGTCCCAGAGTGAGGGAGTCTCTTGTCAAGCCCTTTATGAGCATGTTCTGTGTTTTCCTACATGTAGTCCCCATTGGTTTCCATAGGCATTTGGGAGGCTCATCTCTCCTGTGCAGCATATAGGGTTGGCTCCCTGATGTGGAGCACAGACCACTGACTTCTTTGGAAAAAGCTCTGTATCTGTGAGGTTCCTCGCAATTATGCATCACCACTCCTGGGCTTCGCTTAGTTGCTGTTCTGCTTTGTATTGTTTTGGCAAGGCTGCGTCACTGGTCCTTGTTTCAGCACTACTCTTTCGTCCTCTGTTGTGGAGGCTCTGTTCATCTGGTCATCAGGTCTTTTTTCAGGGGAGATTATTTTGTATGTAAGTGTAAATTTGTTGTGACCAGGGGAAGAAGCAGCACATTAGAAGGAGGAAAGAAAAAGTGAATTGGGGGAAATCGGAGGGGGAGACGAACCATGAGAGAAGGTGGGCACCGAGAAACAAACAGCGTTTTGGAGGGGAGGGTGTCGGGGGATGGGTGAGCCTGGTGGTGGGTATTGAGGAGGGCACGTGTCGCATGGAGCACTGGGTGTGGTGCATAAACAATGAATCTTGGAACACTGAAAAAATGAAATAAAATAAAATAAAAAGATTTGGATCTTGCTATGCCACCATATTGAACCTGTACCTCCTTGTAAGTAATTCTTTAATGGACAGCTTTCCTGAAGATTGGATTTTCTTTCTCTTGAAATCATTTGAAAGGCTAATGAGGAAGTAAGACTAAACCATAAAACTTAACTTTTCCAGATATCTGGAACACGGGGGACATGTTCGGGTAGGGGATGATCTTGAATATTGAACACAAGTAAGTGAAAAGTAGTTTGAGGAGAAAAGCTGATGTGCTTTTGGGAAGCACCAAATGTGTTACATACACATTAGCAGTGAGAAAAATACATACCATAAACCCAGCTTGTATGGGTGTTTAATTTTTTTTACTCTGAGAGAAGAGAAGGAATTATGTATGTCTTCTAAATTACTGCAGAGCAGGGATTCTTAATCTGGGATCTTTAGAAGAGCTCTGGAGGAATCTTGAACATCTTGAAATCATACGCAAACATGATGGTGTGGGCGTGCATACCGTGTAGACACTCCCATGCCTTTATCTGGAAAAGGGGGCCATTTATTTTCATTGAATTCTCAAGTGGATTTATGAACCAGAAAAAAAGAGATGGGACCAGAACGTTTTGCCAATCTGAAATGACACATGTATGTTTTTCAGAAGGAAACATGTACATGGACTGTTCGTGTGATTGCGGTCCTCTGCCTTCTGTCTCCTCTCACCAACCCCAGCCTTTTCTCATTATTAGAACTTTGACCTAAGAGGGCATCTTTTGCTCTTTTACTTAGGTTTGTAATGAATGCTGAGCCAGTGAGTCTTTGACTACATTTTTTTTTAAATCTGTTTTTAGTCCTGAGCAGCTAGAAAAAAATCATTAAGGACACGACGCATTTCAGTTCCATTTCTACATGCAGGAACCTTCACCATCCGAAGGAAGCTGGACGGATTTTATGGAATATACTGCAGTAATTAATCTGCATTAGGACTGTTGCCATGTCCGTGTAAATTAAAATTTATGATAAGAGGGAAGGTCTCTGGCACAACATATTTGAATACCGGCGTGCCTATCCTTAGATACAGAGATTTCTGAGATTTTTTTAATAGTCCCAAGCTTATGTATTATTAGCTTAAAATTCTTTAGGGAAAAATCCAGGCTACATTTCTTGATATGAATGTGGAAGAAGAGCTTTATACGAAAGGGACACAAACTTGCGCACTCAGATGCTGACTCCCGGTAGCTTTCCACACGTGATTTGGCAGCATGCTGTGGTCTCTGTGTAAGGGAATACTCACTGTTGCCCACCTCAGTCCTCCTCTTCCTTACAGCTATATTAGTCAGCAGTTTCACCCGATTTCTCTCCTCTGCATTCCAAAAAAAGAGAGAGAAAAAAGCAAGAATTTGAAAAGCTGCACAGACACTATAGCAAAGAGAGTGTGCTTTCTTCAGTCTGTACCCTGTCCTGGCTTTTGTTAGGTTTCTGAAAAGGCTTGTGCATTGATGTCGATCCTCTGTTTTATGATGACCACACACAAATGCGCACACCCCAACTGCACGTGAATAAATGCAGCTGCTACAGAGGTTAAGAGCTTGAACACAAGCATGCCATCATGATGCTTTCCAGCTGCAGTCTCTTTTCTAGTGTCAGGCTTACAGAATCCCCAGGGACTTTGGCTGCCATTTTATCACTTAATAATTAGAACTGCTTGCCCCAGTGTCCTTGGAAGTTTGGTGCTCACTGCATTACACTGTGTTTCTGGCCAGCCTGCATACACCAGGGAAGAAGTTGACAGGATTCCCCAGCAGATCTTTTTCTTCTGTGGTGCCTTAGCCCCAGTCATAACAGACAGTGCTTGGAACATTCTTGAGGCTCGGAATAGGGGTTCTGACTGCCGCATCCTTGCAGCCCAGGGAGTGTGGTTTCCAGGTTAGAGAGGACATTCTGATCTCTTTTTATTGGAGTTAATTCACACATCATTTATTTAAAGTACGCTCTTGAACAACAAGCAATTTTCCTAGTCATGGCAGGTACTAATGATTATGTTCTTTTTTTTTGTAATGTTTCATTTGTCCCGTTCCTCCCCACTTGTGTAAGTCTGGCTAAATCTTCTGAAGGGTCAGACAGAGAATTTTTAAAAAATCAAGTGGTGTTAGACCTAGTAGTTTCCTCTACATGAAAAAATATCGTGTCAGTGAATTAGCCTCTCCTTTGCCTTTCTATTTTTTTCAATGGCTCATCTGAGGGGGGAGGGCACATGAAAGTGGGGGGAGGGGGGAGAGAGAGAATCTCAAGCAGATTCCCTGCTGAGAGTGGAGCCTAACCCAGAGCCTGATCTCATGAGATCACTACGTGAGCCAAAATCAAGAGTCAGAAACCCAATCAACTGAGCCACCCAGGCGCCCTTGCCTTTCTGTTTTAATACATAGGAATTTAAATAGTGTCTGCTCCCGGTAGGATGGTCTTAGAGGCATCTGTATCTCAAAAATAGTTGGTCTAGCAGATGCTAAATAAGAATTACATGAAGTTCCATGCCTTGCCCACATACACCACTGCCTATAATTTGGGAATATTTATCTGTGTGCCAAATTATCACTAACTTTTGCAACATGGGGAGAGGTAGGAATTTTGTGAAGCTAAGTCTGTATTAAAACAAAGGCAAGCTGCTTAGCCTTGTAAGAAAACTGGCTTTTGGAGTCAGACCTGAATTTGAATCTTCCTTCCTTTTTATAAGTTTTGGACCATGGACAAGTTACTTAATCTCTGTGAACCTCAATTTTCCTCACCAGTCAAATGAAGATAATTTTTACCTTGCAAGATTTTTATGAAAATCTAAGAAAGGTAAAAAGTAAGAGTATGATACGTAATTGGATCATAAATATATGGTAATCTTTTTAATCACTAAGAGCAGAACGCTGATAGGAATTTTTAAATGGGTATATGTATTTTCAAGAATAGAATTGAATGTCCTCTGGGATATCTACTTTCTGTTTTCTTCCTCATCAAAATCATTCATTACGTGGTGGGCCTTATATTCCAAACAGTCTGCAAAAATATCCTACAGACTTGATTGAAATGATGAATGATGTAGTGAAGGAAATGTTAAAATACCATGTAATGTATTCTGCTCAACATCTGGATAGAGCGTCCATATTACCAAACTGGAGTATGGGTAATGAATAGGCATTCACTAAACTGAAAGTTGACCGTGTGCCTGGCATAGAGCTGTAAAGAAAAGAGACTAGATCCCAGCCCTCACAAAACTTAGCCCCCCCACCCCCGGCCCCCCAAAAGACAGACCATAAAGAAGTAAACCAAAAGAAGAAAAGGATCTTTGATAAGGGCCATGAAAGCCATCACTGTAGGATAAAGAAAGGGAGAGGATCTGGGAGAGTTGGCTTTATACGAGATGGTTAGGAAAAATCTGTGAGGGGAAACCTGAAGAATTCCTGAAAGCCTTCTCCTTAAGTAATGAAGGAATAATCATCCTAACATTCTAACCATTCATTGCTCAGACAGTTAACAGAATTTAAATCCTTATTCTCGTAGCATAGTTGTGGCTACACACTTACACATGCTCCTGCCAGAGGGGATTCCTGGGCTCCTCACAGCATCGTCCTTTACCCGTGTGCCTTTCCTGACTCTGACGCTAGTTGGTTTCATGGAAGGCGATGAGGGTAAGAAACAGCTGCTATCCTAGCCCACAGAGTGGCAGTGCCCTGGAAGGGGCTATGGCAGCCTGTGGTTTATGAGAACAGGAGAGAGAATGCGAGATGATCTGAGTATTCTCACTGAAGACTGGGAAGTCACTTTGGGTTATGAGTTAAAGCAGCATGTTTGCCTTTGCAGTAAGAAGAGAAAACTAATAATTGTAGTTATGCTGGTAGTATATTAACTCTTTTGAACTAGCCAAATATTTTTATGAATAGACTTTATTTTTTAACAATTTTAGTTTTATGGTAAAAACTTAAATTATTAGTTTTCTCTTCTTACTCCAAAGAAAAACATGCTGCTTTCATGGCCCAAAACCTGGGCTGTGGTGCTCACTGTTGTTCAGTAGCCGTACATAGTTGATGGGTTTCAGGGATCAGCCCTCACTTCATCTACCATTTAGACACCCCTTTTTCTTCTCAATGAAAAACTGATTTGTATCTTAACAGTAGACTTAAAACTATTTGGAAATCAAGGCATTTAAAATTAAAAGGCTTCCCCCTACATGATAAAGCCCGGTATAACCCAAGTAGCATTAAAAGAAAAGGTAAAATACTTCCCACCATGGGGATTTAGAGAAGGTAAATTAACTCTTGCACTGTGTTTGCTATGCATGTATCACTTGGTTATCACTACTTTCCATGAGGTAGATAGTAATCACATTTTAGAAAATAGAAAATTGACACTCCGTGAAGTTAAGCCACTTTCCCAAGTTACAGGCAGTTGCTTGCATTCCAGTCAGGTCTGACCCCAGCACCCCCTTCTTTCCTCCATACCAAAATTTTTGTAGAGTCATATTTAATAACAGTAGTTGAGTCACTGTTAAATAACTGGTTTTAAAAAGTAACCATTTCAACACAAAACATGGGGGGCAGGGCAGTACAAAGGAGATACTCTTTACCTTATGAAATATATATACTTCAGAGAAGTTACATGTATGGTTGCAAAAAAAATAAATAAAGATGACTTGTTTGTTGAATTGAAATGCCAGGTTATGCTCTTTCTGTAATGTTGAAGTATTGCCTCCTTTCTTATTCTGAGTTGAGGTTATTGGGTGCTTCTTGCTCGTGTTATTTTCCTTCTGCCTCAATGTTTTAATTTTCACTGTGGCTTTGATCTGTGGTATTTCTTTGGAATTAATGATGCCTTCTTCGAAAAAAGAAAAGTACAGGTTTAAGTGTCCACTTACATACTGGCTTACAAAGAAGGTGAGAGTGTGTTTTAATTAGGGATCGTTCTGTCTGACCATATAGGTTAGTAGAGGAGGCCAATCAGATATATAGCAGCACAGAAGCTCAGCCCATTGGCTTTTTTCATCATTTAAGAAACATTTATTGAGCCCTGGGATACTAGGGCAGTGTGTCTACAAAGAATAAGACAAAGTGTTTGTCCTCAAGGAACTTGCAGTTTAATGGGGGAAGCAGGTAAGTAAGTAGTCGATCTCACTTTCAGATATTATAATGAAAGAAAGCACACTGCTTAGGGGGCATCCCAGAGGGCATTTAGCCTAGATGGAGATAGCCTGGGAAAGCTTCCTAGAGTCAAGTCAGGAGAAAGAGGGGATGGAATGACAAAACCTAAATTAAGGTAGTTACTTAGGTGCTGAGAAAACTTTAGATAGATTTCAGAGAGATTAGTACAGAATTGATCGATTAAAGTAAGGTTGTAAAAGAGAAGGTGGTTCAAGAATGACTTCCAGGCCTTTATTAAAAGGGTGTCATTGTCACTCAGAAGGGAAGTGGAGGAGGAACAGATCTGGGCTAAGCGTGCTGCAGTTAGTGCATGTTGAGTTTGAGGTGCCATTGAAGGTGGAGGCAGAGCTACCCAGGAGCTGGTTGAGTATGCGGATCTGGGGTCAGGAAGGAACTCTAAGCTAAAGATGCCTATCTTTAAAGCATTATGGAAGAGAGTTGAAATACTGAGCTGCATGAGAATATGCAGAATAAAGATAAAAATGAGAATAGTAGAGGGCTAAGGATGGAACCTGGACACGTGGACATCGAATGGACAAAGGAAGAAGAAACGGAGAAGGTATACTATGAGGGAGGCAGAAGCCGACCTTTACTGAAAAAGAAATTGTCCATTACATCTCATCCTGTTTATATAATTTTAAAAAACATACGTGAAGCCAAAATTTGGGATCCCAGGAACTTAAATGCTAATGAAAACAGAGGATTGATCAGACAGGAGCCTGACCACCCACAGACTGGACCGAATGCTCTCAGTGCTCCCAGGAATAGTGCTCTCCTCTGTGATGCTGTTGGAAGTGGAACTAGAAGCAAAGTCTGTTTAAATATTGCCTCCTTCACCACAGTAGTGGTCCTTCTCAGAAATTTGAACAACCCCAACAAGGTCATGATTTCTACCATTCAGATGAGTGGACACTCATTGATGATTTCTTTATTCAGGCCATCTTCAGGGATGAAGACAAATAGCCCCAGACCTCAAAAGGCTAACAATTTAGTAAACACAGGGAAGAGATCTATACACAATCCCTAGGATTCATTTCAGAAAGAGTACTATGGGAGAGGCACAAACATTGCCTGAAGCGGAGTCAAAGGTGGAATCCTTGAGGAGGAGGTGACAAAACTGCGTTTTGAAGGATATGAAGGCTACAGATAGCTGTAAAACAGTAAACGGGCTTCCAAATGGAGGCAAAATTAGCTGAGAGCCTGGAGCGTGTTTGGGACTAAAAACTAGTCTGAAAGAACAAGGAGTGTATCAAAGGAGGAGATATAATGCAGAATAGGCTACAAAGGCAGGCCTATACCAGGTCATGACAGACTTAAAGATTAATATCAAGTAATAGTAAATGCAGCCCCTGAAATGTTGAAGAATTCTAAGAGCCAAGATACGCTTGACAAATAATCTTCCTTTAAGCACATGTAGGGGTTGGTTGGTGGGAATGGGGGGTGTTATATGGGAAACATTAAGGTTTCATGTGTGATATTTCAATAAGAATCTACATTTAGAAGACTTTTTTTTTTTACTTTTTCTTTTCTTATTGGGGAATAGTGAGCATGGAAACCATTATTCAGTGGCTTTCTTAGAAGCCCAATATGTAAAACTAAAAAATAAAACTACCCAAACTCAGAAATTTCTGCCTATGGTCCATGGAACATGGACAGTGACTTTGCAACATTTTGATCATCACAGAGAGCTTTTGCTTTCACCCCTAATGGTACCTAAGTTTTGAAAGATTTTTGTCTTTCAGGAAAATTGATAAAAAGTTAATGTCTTGCATTTGTTTTATTAACAAAGACAATTTCCAGTCCACTCAAGTGTCTGAAGTGTCAAGTGTTTACAAACCTCAGTTAATAGAATTCCAGCCAAACCAAAGAAAGGCGAGACCTTAGTCAAGGGCACACAGTTGGAGGTGTTTTGAAATGTTGAAAGTAACCCATGACCCATCTATTCTGACAAAAGAAACCTTACTGTTCCTCTTACTTCTGTGGATCCAGGGATCCAAGTTGAAACGTACATGGCATTCTACTCTCATGCTTCAGAGCTTTGTGGAATTACAAAGAATAATTGTAATTATACTTCGCCCAGAACTACTTTTCCCTTCAAATTTAACTTATTTTATTGCAAAGAGTAATACAAGCTTGTTACAGAAAATTCAGAAGGTATATATATCAGCAAAAAGAACATCTAACAAAATCTTCCAAATCTTTTTCTCTGCAAACATGCATACAAGCCTTTCTTAAAGATGAACTCTTGCTCTATATTGTTTTGGTTTTTTTTGTTTTGTTTTGTTTTGTTTTGTTTTTCCCCAGGGGTACAGGTCTGTGAATCATCAGGCTTACACCTTTCACAGCATTCACCAAAGCACAAACTCTCCCCAATGTCCATAACCCATCCACCCTATCCCTACCCTCCCACCCCCCAGTAACCCTCAGTTTGTTTTGTGAGATTAGGAGTCTCTTATGGTTTGTCTCCTTCCCGATCCCATCTTGTTTCATTATTTTCTATATTGGTTTTGTAACTGTTTTCCTGCAACATTGTTTTTAATAGCTACATAGTGTTTCATTTCTTTTTTATTTTTTTAAGATTTTATTTATTTATTTGAAAGAGGTAGAGAGCATAAGTAGGCAGAGCAGCAGGCAGAGGGAGAGGGAGAAGCAGGCTCTCCGCGGAGCAGGGAGCCCGATGCAGGGCTCGATCCCAGGACCCTGGGAGCATGACCTGAGCCGAAGGCAGCAGCTTAACCAACTGAGCCACCCAGGCGCCCTCATTTCTAATTGTATAATTTATTTAACAAATTAATCCCTTGTGATTGGAGGTTTGGGTTTTCAACTTTCTCAAAATACAAATAGTTTTGCCTTGAGTGTCCTGTAATGAAATCTTTATATACATCTTTAATTATCTCTTTGGGATAAAGTCTCAGAGGAGCAATTGCTGGGTAGGCATACTTGAAAGACTTTCAAAAGGTGCCACCAAAATGGCCTCCAGAAAGTTTAGTAGTAATTTATCCCCCCACCCACGAGTTTACATTCTAAGTCGGAATTAAGTTGCGTACAGGTGAAAAAGAAATCACTTTGGCTTAGGAAGTAGCAATGCTAAGTGCGGAATGGCTAATAAACAGTTAGAATGGCTAATAAACAAATAGAGCTTAAGTCGGCTTTCAGAGGAAAGGGATTACTTTTAATAGGGAGTTCGGGTACCTTTCATGGAAGGTGAGGAATTGGAGAGGGCTGAGCCAGAGGGAGGCGCCACATTGACAGAAGGGCACAGGTGGGACACGCAACAGCGCTCTCTGACCTAAACAAGCCAGGGCCGCGTTTGAGGAGTCCAGGAGGAGGGGCCAGGAGGAAGCCTGGTTGACATCGCAGGTTGACTCCAGGTGTTCCTCCCTCTTTGGTTTCTCCTAAGTGTCACACAGGCTCTACTCTTACTCTGGGTCACAAGGCAGCTGCGAGTACCTGACAAAGTTAAAATGTTGAAACCAGGAAATCAAACCTCCTGAAAACTCTGTTCACTTTCTGGGAGAGTTTGGGTTTAGGGTTCAGAAAATTTAGAAAGTAAGAAAGTTCTATCCCACTTAAAACTCCATTAGTAATGTATCTATTAAGATGTTAAAATTGAATTCACAGTTCAGTGTTAAATCCTTTTTTCTTCTTAGTAATGAATAAATTGGTTCACACGCTTACTTGGGGTATTGTGACAAGCTTTTGCACATCATTTTTATGAACATTTCAAAGCCATCGAAGTAACATTTCCCGTTACTGTCGGTTTGGATTACATATTGCCACATGATATTTTTTTGTGTTTTGTTGTAGGATTAGTTCTTTAAATGACACACCAGACATTACTAATTAAATCTATTAGTTGGATTATTAAACGATAAGTAGTTCTGAATTCTTTTTGCTTTGGTGGTTTTGTTTTTATTTTTTTTTTATTTTGTTTTTTTTCTTTAGGTGGTTTTGTTTTTATAGCAGCAGTGTGCATTCCATGCCCCAAGCCACGCTTTTCCATTTTAAGCTGTGTTTTATCCATCAGTATTTTGTACTGTTACTACACTGAGCGGTGAGATGGTCCTTTCTGACACTGACTTCATAGATTTGAAGAATGTGGAGATAGTCTGACACTTGATGTCCCATAAAAAAAAAAAACAAAAAAACTTTGTAGAGCACAGGCCCGGTCTCTTGGCCCTGTTTTGTAGGCCACCATGTAGTTCTCAGTTCGTATGGTGACCCTCCTTTACTTCCTTCAGTTCAGTGGAGTAAACTGACTTCATGAAGAAAACTCACAGGTATTACTGCTGTTTCTCACCTGTATTGTTCTTTCTTCCAGCAGACCTATTTCCAGAATGTTCCACCATCTAATTGGTAAGCTGTACTAAGGCTGTGGTACCGTGGGGCAGCTAATAGAATTCTTGATTGAGAGGAACAAGAGCCCCTTTCAGCAGCTGCAGAAAGTAATTGAAGAACCAAGAAACTAGAACTCACTGTTACATACATTAGACTGTTAACCAATCCTAAAGAAGTCCTGGCTCTTAATTAGATCCAGGAACCTGCTGTCGAATATTAGCTATGTACAGGGTCAGAACGCTTCTGCCCGGTTCATCAGGTTATAAGTAAAATAGAGGTTTCTAGTGCCACACATTGAGTATTCTCTGTTCCCTTGTCAAATATTAATTGACCATACGTGCAAAGGTTTATTTCTGGGCTCTTTATTCTGCTCTGTTGGTCTGTGTGTCTGTTTCTGTGTCAGTCCCATACTACTGTTTTTCGATTACTGTAGCTTTGTAGTATGGTTTGACATTGGGATGTGTGATGCCTCTGGATTTGTTCTTTCTTAGGATTGCCTTGGCTTGCTGGAATCTAGTGATTGTATGTGAATTTAGGGTTATTTTTTCTATTTCATGAAAAATGCCATTGAAATTTTCATAGAGGTTTCTTTGAATCTAGAGATGGTTTGGGGTAGTATGAGCCTTTTAGTAATATTAATTCTTCTCATCTTTGAGTTATGGGATATCTTTCCATTTATTTGTTTTCTTCAGTTTCTTTCATCAAAATTTTATAGTTTTCAGTGTACCGGTAATTCACGTCCTTGATTAAACTTACTCCCAAGTTTGGTTTTGATGTTGTTGTGGATGGGATGCTTTTTAAAATTTATTTTTCAGATAACTTGCTAGTATAAAGAAATGCTACTGTTTTCTCTATGTTGATTTTTGTATCTTGCAACTTTATTTATTGGTTGTAACAGTTTTGGTAGTGTTTTTATGATTTTCTATATGTAAGATCATATCTGTAAAGAATAACAAAATTACTTCCTTTCTGATTTGAATGCCTTTTCTTTTTCTCATCTGCTTGCTTTCGCTAGGACTTACAGTATGTTGAATATGCATAATGAGAGTGGGCATCCTTTAATTTTCCTGATCTTAGAGAAAAAGCTTTCCAACTCTAACCATTAAGTATAATGTTACCTGTGGCTTGTCATATATCGTTTCTATTGTTTAGAGGTACATTCCCTCTTTACCTAATTTGTTGAGAGTTTTTATCAAGAAAGGATGTTGAATTTTGTCAAATGCTTTTTCTGGATCTATTGAGATGTTATATGATTTTTATTTTTCCTTTTATTAATTTGGTGTATCATGTTTATTGATTTGGGTATGTTAAACCCTCCTTGCATCCCAGGGATGAATCCCAGCTTAATCGTGATGTGTAATCCTTTTGATATGCTGTTGAATTTGGCTTGACAATATCTTGTTGATAATTTTTGCATCTGTCTCCATCAGGAATATTGACCTGTAGTTTTCTTTTCTTGTTAGTATTTTTATCTGGCTTTGGCATTAGGTTAGTAGAGTGCATGTAAAATATGTTTGGGAATATTCTCTACTCTCCAGTGTTTTAGAAGAGTTTGAGAAGGAATGGCATTAATTCTTTGTTAAATGCTTAGTAGAATTCACTAAGGAACCCCTCTGCTTCTGGACTTTGTTGGGAGGATTTTGATTACTGATTCAATTTCCTTATTCATTATTGGCCTGTTCAGACTTGCAGTTTTTTCATGATTCAGTGTTGTTTGGTTGCTGTTTCTAGGAATTCACTCATTTCTTCTAGATTATTCAGATGGTTGGTGTATAATTAATCTGTGGTGGTCTCATGATCTTTTCTATTTTTGTGGTATCAGTTGTTAATGTCTCCTTTCTCATTTCTTACTTTGAGTCTGATTTCTTTTTTCTTGACTTAGTCTAGCTAAATGTCAGTTTTGCTTATCTTTAGAAAAAACTAGTTCTTGGTTTTGTTCATTTTTTTTCTTTTGTTTTTCTGGTCTCTTAATATTTTCCAATCTTTGTATTTCATTGCTTCTGCTAACTTTGGACTTCATTTGTTCTTTTTTTAGTTCCTTGAGGTGTAAAGTGAGGTTGTTTATTTGAGATCTTCCTTGTTTCTTAATGTAGGCTTTTAACACTATAAGTTTCCCCTTAGAAATGCTTTTGGTGCATCTCCCAGGTTTTGATGTCTTGTGTTTCCATTTTCAGAGATTAAAAAGAATTTTGTTTCAATTTCTCCCTTGACCCAATGGTTGTTTAGGACTTTGTTATTTAATTTTTACATATTTGTGAATTTTTCAGTTTTCTTTTTATAATTGATTTCCAGTTTGATACAATATCAATTTGATTTTAGTCTTCTTAAAATTTTCTGAGAGTTATTTTGAGACCTATCATGATCTGTCTTGTGGATTGTTTCCTATGTGCTTGACAAGAACACGTGTTCTTTTGCCGTTGGGTGGAATATCCTGTATATGTCTGTTAAGTTCATTTGGCCTAAAGTATAGTTCAATTTTAACATTTCCTTATTAATTTTTTTTAATATGGATAATCTAGCCATTTGTTGAAAGTGTTACAGAAACACTCTATTCTTGTATTGTCTGTTTCTCCCTTCAGATTTGTTAGTATTTGCTAAATATATTGTGGTGCTCCAATGTTGGGTGTATATATATATTTATGATTCTTATATTCTCTTAGTTGACTTCTTTATCATCACACAATGATCCTCTTCATCTTTTATTTTTGACATATGGTATATTTTTTCTGATATAAGTAATCAGCTACCCCTGCTCTCTTTTGGTTTCCGCTTGCATGGAATATCTTTTTCCAGCCCTTTCTTGTGAGGCTATGTGTCCTTAAAGAGGAAGTGCATTTCTTATAGGCAGTATATATATAGTTGCGTCTTATCCATCCAACCACTCTGTTCCTTTGGATTGGAGAATTTCATTCATTTTCATTTAGAATAATTATTGACAGGTAAGAACTTAGTAATGCTATCTGACTTTTTTTTCTTGACCGTTTTGTTGTTCCCTTGTTTTTTTCTCCTCTCTTGCTGCCTTCCTTTTTGAATTGATTTCCTACAGAGATATGCTCTGATTCCCTTATCTTTATTTATTTACTTCGTGGTTGCCATGAAGCTTACATAAAACATCTTATAACAGTCTACATAAAACATCTTATAACAGTCTATTTTATGCTAATAACAACTTATTTAAATTGCATACAAAAACTCTATCCTTTTATTTCCCTCTTCCTACATTTTTGGTGTCGTAATGTACGTCTTTTTATATACTGTATATTCATTAACCAGTACTGTACCTGTAGTTATTTTTAATACTCTTATCCTTTAGCCTTTATACTGCAGTTATGTGGTAAACTCACTACCATATTACAGAACTGGCTTTTGTTTTTGTACTTGGACTTTTTTTATTTTACAATTTTTAAAAGATTTTATTATTATTATTTTTTTTATCTGAGAGAGAGAGAGAGACCAATCACAAGCAGGGGGAGGGGAAGAGGGAAAGAGAGAGGGAGAAGCAGACTCCCCACTGAGCAGGGAGCCTGATGTGGGGCCTGATCCCAGGCCTCTGGGATTATGACCTGAGCCAAAGGCTGACACTTAACCAGTTGAGCCACCCAGGCGCCCCTGTGCTACCATAGTTTGAATTTAACTCTATACTTACCTTTACCAGTGTATTGGATAGTATCTTGGTTTTCAAGTACTCTGCATCCTTTCATGTCAGCTTGGATTCCTTCAGCTTTTGTTTGTCCAGGATAATCTATTTCTCTCTTTTATTTCTGAAGGACAACTTTGCTGGATAGACCGTCTTGGTTGGATTTCATCCTCTCTAAGCCTGGAAAGTTTCTGCTGAGAAATCTGCTGATAGCCTTATAGGAATTCCCCTGTCAGACACAAACTTCTTTTCTCTTGCTGCTCTTAAGATTCTGTGTCTTTGAATTTTGGCGGTTTTATTATAATGTGTCTTAGAGGAGATTTCTTTCAGTTNCTAAGCCTGGAAAGTTTCTGCTGAGAAATCTGCTGATAGCCTTATAGGAATTCCGCTGTCAGACACAAACTTCTTTTCTCTTGCTGCTCTTAAGATTCTGTCTGTGTCTTTGAATTTTGGCGGTTTTATTATAATGTGTCTTAGAGGAGATTTCTTTCAGTTGAATTTGTCTGGGAAGCTATGAGCTTTTACGAAGTTGGACATTCAGATCTCTTCACAGATTTGGAAAGATCATGGCTATGATTTCTTTAAATAAGCTTTCTGCTCCCCTCTTCTCGTCTCCTTCTGGGATTCCAATAATTTACAGACTTTTCTTTTGAAAGGTATGTTGTAGATAATGTAGGCTTTCTCCTCTCTCTTTCATTCTTTTCCCTTTGTTCTCTTCTGACTGGATAATTTCAAAGTTTCTGTCTTCTGACTCCCAGATCCTTTCTTCTGCTTGATCTGTTCCAATGTTGATCCTCCCTTTGGAAGTTTTTATTTTATTCATTGTATTCTTGAGCTACAAAAGTTTTTTTTTTATGATTTCTGTCTCTTTGTTAAACTTTTCATTTTGTTCATGCATTGTTTTCCTGGTTTTGTTGATTTTTTTATATATGTACACCTCATTGAATTTTCTTTCAACAGCAATTTTGATTTCTTTATCCAGTAAACTGTACATCTTCATGTGTTTGAGATCAGTTACTGGAAGATTACCGTGACCTTTTGGTGGTATCATGTTTCCTAGATTGGTCACATTCCTTGAAGTTTTGTGTTGCTGTCTTCACAGTTGTGGTCACAGGCACCTCCTTTGGTCTTACCTGACTTCCTTTAAGAGAGAAATGCCCTCTGTCATCCCTAGGTCAGCAAGAAATTCTGAGGCTTTCTCAGACCTTCTATGGATTCACCTGCTCCACGCTTCTTGGTCTCTCTTGTGCTAGAATTTTTAAGCTTGTTTGTCTTCTCTTGATCTTTAAACATATCAGGCCAAATGTTTACAACTTCCCTTTTGCTTTCCCCAGAATGGCAGCAATGCTGAAGTGGTCTTTTCCTGACCTGCAGATTTGAGTCATGCTCAGCAGCCGTCTGCCAAAGTTCACTCTCACCACCACTGTCAGGAGCACGAACAGGAAGCTGGACATAGGCATGGGGGGGTATGGGTGAGGGACACAAGTGCTAGGGGTGTCCATGGGCCAGTTGGAGGGATCTGTGTGCAAGGCATCTCCATTGGTTCCTGGGTGGGGTTCTTGATGGCATGAAGAATGGAATGACACAGTGAGTAGGATTCACAATCTTTTATTCTGAGCATCCTGCCTGCCACTCTCCCAGCCTCCTCCTGCCTCTTGCCCCCAGCCATGCAGGTAATGATCTAGTACTCTGGATGGAGTGAGAAAGAAATGGGCCTTTCGGGCCGCATTCCACACAGCAGGAATTGTCCACGGCAGGAATGTGGGAGACACTTGAGCCAGAGAGCTTTCTGATTCCTAGCGAACAGGAGCCCAGGGGAGAGGCGCTGTGTCCGGACTCAACGAGGAAGAGCTCTGAGCGAACACCCATCCCTTTGGCCCACGGGCACCAACACGGGAGAGAAATGACAAGAATGTCACATACGTGTGGAAGTTTTCATTCCAAAACCTGAGCCTAGACGGCGTGTGAGTGCTCACACTGGGGAGAGAGCCCGGCCACACAGTGCGTGTGCAAGAGCCTGTAGGGGCAGCTCCGGTGTGTGTGCGTGGGGGACTCACGTGGGGGAGAACTAAGTCTGAAATCCACGAGGCTCAGCCTCTATGTGGAGCTCTCACCGTTATGGACACCAGAGAACCGACCTGGCGGATGAGTCCTGCGTCTCTAGTCAACGGAATGGAGCCTTCAGCCACAGACTATCCCCTGCAAGGCACCAGGGAACTCACCTGAGCCCACACAAAATGCAAGAAAGGAAGCCGACAGGAAGGAAGGCAGGCCGGGCCTGACCAGGAGTAGGGCCCTCTTGGGGTACTGCAGATAATCACCACTGGGGGGGAAATGCACTGCAGGAAACCCAGTTATCCCGTCACTCGTGGGCTCACATGCAGGACAGCAGAGGATTCACCATGAATAAAACGCTCCCACTGAAATGAATGAAAGCAGCTCTTCAGTGATCCCTTGTTCCTTAGTGAGCACGAGAGTCCTCAGGTTGAGGAGACAGATGCCGATTTTAAAGTCCAAGTGGAAAATCCTTCACCTGGCATTCTCAGCAGAGAACTCATACAGAAAAAAACCCTCCCTGAGGGTTTTCTTTTTTCTTTCTTTTTGGTTTTTTGTTTTGTTTTGTTTTTGTTTTTGTTTTTGTACACGAATGAGTCAAGAATATTGTCCTTTGCCAACTGTCCTTTTAGGAAACGTATATAGCAGGAAGATGTAGACGGATGAGGAGCTTGGAGAAATGTTGAATGTGGTCTTTGGTCCCGAGTCCCAAGGTACGAAGCAAACCTGCTTCAGTAGATCATCCAAGAATATCTGTTGGCCTGAAGAGTTGCTGCAAATGTACTGAGTGGGTGTGTGTCTGTCAAAACCAGGAAACACTGTACCTAGTGAGATTGGGCCCGTTTCCTTAAATCCCCTGTCTCTGGTAGTCACTTGCTCACTCCCTATTCTTTGAGGTTGTAAACATGAGGAGAAAGGCTTAGATCAATCAGGAAATAACTTTGAATGTTAACCGAGAGACATGGAATATGAGATGCTGTGTGTGAAGTTGGCGTGAATGTTCAAATAGGCACGTGCCTGGTCGGGAAAAATGGCAACAGGGACAAATAGACCCGTGTTTGTGATTCAACTCTGAGATTCCATTCATTCTGCCCCTTTAAAATTTTCATTTACTATTTCCCTCATGTCTTAAAAGATACTTATGAACTACTTTAACTGTAACAAGTGCTAGACCCAGGGTATTGTGGGTATCTGGGCAGGAATATCTGTAGAAACGAGGCAGGAAGTGGTTCATGCCCTACATTACAATTTCATAGCCAAGCATGCTGTCGCTGTTGCTGTTTTCCCCATCATGAACAGGTACATCTCTCTGGGACAGAAATGGTGGAAGATCATGGAGGACATGGAAGGAGACCCATTTGAGAATGTGATAGGACAGCAGGAAGTACATACACTAGTTCATGCAAACACAAAGCACTGTGCCTCAGACGTCTGAGAGGAAATCCCCCCTCCCAAACCCCAGTCGGTGCTCTAGGTGAGTGGTCCTATAAAAGGAAAAGCTGGGAGAAAGATCAGCCTAGAAAGAATGTGTCTTCTGTATGGAAAACCTGCAAGAAGGCAGTTAGGGAGAGGGTAGGAGCTGTTTGATAACATCGATAACTGTGTCTTGGTTGGCCCAACATTCATTCTAACCCTGGGGTCCACTGAGGTCCAATGGATCGAAGGATGGTATCCGAGGGATCTATAGGGCACGTGACGTTGGTTGGGACATTGTGTGCATACGTGCTCCTTTGTGCATGGGCTCACACATTCACAGACACACACTCACACACAGTCGCCCATCCACTCACTCACACACACACCTGGGACGGGGTATATAGCATCTGTTTGGTCTTAAAGGGAAAATGTGCCTCAGGAATCAATGAAATGACTGTGTGATGCCAGAGACAGATCGTCTAAATCACCAAATGCACTCATTTATCAAATTACCAATTATTAACAACTATTTTTAGTTGAATATATTCACTTTATTTATTTATTTTTTATTATTATTTGCCCCAGGGGTACAGGTCTGTGAATCACCAGGCTTACATCTTTCACAGCATTCACCAAAGCACAAACCCTCCCCAATGTCCATACCCCATCCACCCTATCCCTACCCTCCCAACCCCCAGTAACCCTCAGTTTGTTTTGTGAGATTAGGAGTCTCTTATGGTTTGTCTCCTTCCCCATCCCATCTTGTTTCATTATTTTTCCCTCCCTACCCCCCACAACCCCCACCCTGCCCCTCAAGATCCTCATATCAGAGAGATCATATAATTGTCTTTCTCTGATGGACTTATTTAGCTCAGCATAATGCCCTCTAGGTCCATCCACGTCGTTGCAAATGGCAAGATTTCATTTCCTTTCATGTCTGCATAGTATTCCAGNCCTTTCCAGTTTTCCCAACACCATTTCTTGAAGAGACTCTTTTTTTCCCACTGGACATTCTTTCCTGTTTTGTCGAAGATTAGTTGACCATAGAGTTGACGGTTCATTTCTGGGCTCTCTATTCTGTCCCACTGATCTATGTGTCTGTTTTTGTGCCAGTCCCACACTGTCTTGATGATGACAGTTGTGTAATAGAGCTTGAAGTCTGGAATTGTGATGCCGCCAACTTTGGTTTTCTTTTTCAACATTCCTTTGGCTATTCTGGGTCTTTTCTGGTTCCACATGCATTTTAGGATTATTTGTTCTATTTCTTTGAAATAAATTGCTGGTATTTTGATGACGATTGAATTAAATGTGTAGATTGCTCTAGGTAGCATAGACATTTTCACAATATTTGTTCTTCNACATCCTCGCCAACATCTGTCATTTCCTGACATTGATTTTAGCCATTCTGACAGGTGTGAGGTGGTATCTCACTGTGGTTTTGATTTGTATTCCCTGATGTGGAATGATGTTGAGCACTTTCTAATGTGTCTGTTGGCCATTTGGATGTCTTCTTTGGAGAAATGTCTGTTCATGTCTTCTGCCCATTTCTTGACTGGGTTATTTGTTTTATGGGTGTTGAGTTTGAGAAGCTCTTTATAGATTTTGGATACTAGCCCTTTATCTGATATGTCATTTGCAAATATCTTCTCCCATTCTGTCAGTTGTCTTTTGGTTTTGTTGACTGTTTCCTTTGCTGTGCAAAAGCTTTTAATCTTGATGAAGTCCCAATAGTTCATTTTTGCCCTTGCTTCCCTTGCCTTTGGTGAGGTTCCTAGGAAGAAGTTGCTGCGCTTGAGGTCGAAGAGGTTGTTGCCTGTGTTCTCCTCAAGGATTTTGATGGATTCCTTTCTCACATTGAGGTCTTTAATCCATTTTGAGTCTATTTTTGTGTGTGGTGTAAGGAAATGATCCAGTTTCATTTTACTGCATGTGCCTTTCCAGTTTTCCCAACACCATTTCTTGAAGAGACTCTTTTTTTCCCACTGGACATTCTTTCCTGTTTTGTCGAAGATTAGTTGACCATAGAGTTGACGGTTCATTTCTGGGCTCTCTATTCTGTCCCACTGATCTATGTGTCTGTTTTTGTGCCAGTCCCACACTGTCTTGATGATGACAGTTGTGTAATAGAGCTTGAAGTCTGGAATTGTGATGCCGCCAACTTTGGTTTTCTTTTTCAACATTCCTTTGGCTATTCTGGGTCTTTTCTGGTTCCACATGCATTTTAGGATTATTTGTTCTATTTCTTTGAAATAAATTGCTGGTATTTTGATGACGATTGAATTAAATGTGTAGATTGCTCTAGGTAGCATAGACATTTTCACAATATTTGTTCTTCCAATCCATGAGCATGGAATGTTTTTCCACTTCTTTGTGTCTTCCTCAATTTGTTTCATGAGTACTTTATAGTTTTCTAAATACAGATTCTTTGTCTCTTTGGTTAGGTTTATTCCCAGGCATCTTATGGTTTTGGGTGCAATTGCAAATGGGATTGACTCTTTAATTTCTCTTCTGTTTTGTTGTTGGTATATAGAAATGCAACTGATTTCTGTGCATTGATTTTATATCCTGACACTTTACTGAATTCCTGTATGAGTTCTTTCCACAGTTTTCTCTTGAAAGTGAACATGAAAGCCCAAGGCTGAACAGCCTTTCCTCAAGATCCCTGGTTCAGCTGGACTACTGCAGAGGGATTATGGAAGCAGGAAGTGCTGTCAAATCTGGAAAGTTCCTGACCAGAGGGAGTGGGTACAGGGCACTTACACGGTGTTCAGGACCCCAACCTTCGTCTTTTTCCCATGAGTCCTGCTAAGGGTTAATGCATTTTATTTGTCTTTTCAGAAAACACATCTGGACTTTGTTATTCTTTCCGCGGTTTATCTACTTCTTGTTGTATTGGTTTCTGCTCTTGGGCCTTCTTTTGACCTACTTGCGGCTGATTCCCTGTTTAGTATTCTAGCTCCTTAAAAGGAAAACCAGCATAAGTGATGGTCACCTCTTGCTTTGTGCTAAGAGAAGCGTGCAGAGCTTCAAGTGGGGCTCCAGCTCCCCGCCAAATTTGACCTGTTTTATGCTTATCACCAGTCTGTTTTAGATATCATATGCCTTGTGTTCCTCTCTAAGCCGTGTGCCTTAAGGACGCATATGATTTACTTGGCAAATATTTCAGGATTCCCTCGATCTTCGAGTTCTTGATTTCTAATTTATTTCCACTGTGTCAGAGAACTGGATTTGTAGCATGTCAATAGTTGGGTGCTGAGGGAGCCTGTGTTATGGCCCAGAATATCTTCCAGAATGTTCCACGTTACAAGGAAAGAAAGGTAGTTGTCCAAGCACAGTTTGGGAGTGTAGTCTTTAATGAAGTGTGTCACTCAGCTCTTGTACATAATTGCAGGGGAGGTGAGCCTGTATCTGCCGGGATTGGACCTTTCCAAGTGCTCCTCAGATTTCTTTTCCGTTAGTTGAGAGACTGCTAGAGGGAGCCGGGCTTGGGACCCTTCCTCCCCATGCAAAGCTGGAGGGGACCAGATGTGGGGGTTCCCTTTTCCCCAGGCCACATCTGCTTGGGGATAACCCCAGCTGGTCGCTGTGGGAGAGCAGGGGCCCTGGAGGGAAGGGCCCTCCGGGAGGACGAGGACGCCCCGGGGGAGTTTCAGAATGGTTGCTGTCCTTCCCCCCCTGTGGGAAGTATGCAGGGCTTNAGTGTGTCACTCAGTTCTTGTACATAACTGCAGGGGAGGTGAGCCTGTATCCGCCGGGATTGGACCTTTCCAAGTGCTCCTCAGATTTCTTTTCCGTTAGTTGAGAGACTGCTAGAGGGAGCCGGGCTTGGGACCCTTCCTCCCCATGCAAAGCTGGAGGGGACCAGATGTGGGGGTTCCCTTTTCCCCAGGCCACATCTGCTTGGGGATAACCCCAGCTGGTCGCTGTGGGAGAGCAGGGGCCCTGGAGGGAAGGGCCCTCCGGGAGGACGAGGACGCCCCGGGGGAGTTTCAGAATGGTTGCTGTCCTTCCCCCCCTGTGGGAAGTATGCAGGGCTT
>LNAC01001864.1:0-45779 GCA_002007465.1 Ailurus styani
TCACAGACCTGTACCCCTTGGGCAAATAATAAAAATAAAATTAAAAAAAAAACATAGTAATCGAAAGAGTGTGATACTGGCACAAAAACAGACACATAGATCAATGGAACAGAATATAAAGCACAGAAACAGGCTCCATGATTATAACATCAATTAATCTTCAACAAAGCAGGAAACAATATGCAATGGGAAAAAGACTTTCTCTCCAACAAAGGATGTGGAGAAACTGGACAGCAACATACAAAAGAATGGCATTGGACCACTTTCTCACAGCATATGCAAAAATAAACTCAAATGGATTAAAGACCTAAATGTGAGACCTGAAACCATAAAAATCATAGAAGAGAACATAGGCTTTAATTTCTCTGACATTGACTATAGCAAAATGTTTTTAGTTAGGTCTCCTGAGGCAAGGGAAATAAAAGCAAAAATAAACTGTCAGGACTACATTACAATAAAAATTTTCTACACAGTGAAAGAAATAATCAATAAAACTAAAAGGCAATCTATGGAATGGGTGATATTTGCAAAGGACATATCCAATAAAGGGCCAGAATCCAAAATAAATAGAGACCTGATACAACTCAACACCTAAAAAACAAATAATGCAATTAAAAAATGGTCAGAAGATATGAACAGATATTTCTACAAAGAAGACATCAAGATGGCCAACTGAAGAATGTAAAGATGCTCAACACACTCATCATCAGGAAAATGCAAATCAAAACTACACTGAGATATTACCCTCATACCTGTCAGAATGACTAAAATCAAAAACACAAGAAACAACAGATGCTAATGAGGATGGGAAGGAAAAGGAACACTGGTGCAGTATTGGTGGGAATGCAAACTGCAGCAACCACTGTGGAAAACAGTATGGAGCTTCCTCAAAAATTTAAAAAGAGAATTATCCTAGGATCCAGTAATCCCACTACCAAAAAAAAAAAATACAAAAACACTAATTCAAAGGGATACATGCACCTCTATGTTTATTTCAGCATTATTTACAATAGCCTAATTACTGAAGCAATTCAAGTGTCCATCAATAGGTGAATGGGTGTAGAAGATGTGGTATGTTTGTGTATACACACACACACACACACACATTCCATTGTGTGTGTCTATAAATATACGTGTGTGTGTGTATACAATCTAATTGACCATTATCTTCATACAGATTGTACATGCAATGTTCATAAGAACAGGATCTTTCCATTTCCAACAACATGGATGGAGCTAGAGAGTATAATGCTAAGCATAGTAAGTCAGAGAATGACAAATACCATATGATTTCACTCATATGTAGAATTTAAGAAACAAAATAAATGAAACAAGACAAAAAGAAAAAGAGAGAGAGAGAGAAACCAAGAAATAAACTTTTAGGGGTGCTTGGGTGGCTCAGTGGGTTAAAGCCTCTGCCTTTGGCTCAGGTCATGATCTCAGGGTCCTGGGATAGAGCCCCGCATCAGGCTCCCTGCTGAGCAGGGAGCCTGCTTCCTCCTCTTTCTCCCTGCCTGCCTCTCTGCCTACTTGTGATCTCTCTCTCTGTCAAATAAATAAAATCTTAAAAAAGAAATAAACTTTTAACAATAGAGAACCAACATATGGTTACCAGAGGGAAGGTGGGTGAGGCGATGGGTGAAAGAGGTGATGGGGTTTTAAAAGAATGTACTTATGATGAGCACTGAGTAATATATAGAATTGTTGAATCACTATATTATATACCTGAAACTAATGTAAGACTGTATAATATCTATATTAGAATTAAAATAAAAAACAATTTTAAAAAGTCAAGAGGAAATGGAAAGGAGAAAGGCTACTTTTGAGAATAAGTTTAGAATTATTGTCAAGTAAATGAAATAAATATTTCATAGTACAGAACAAATACATGAATATAGGCCAAGACCAAAATATAGAAAACTTAAAAATTACATCTAGGAATCACAATATTCAAAAATTATTTCATAAGGGTAAAATAAAAAAGATAAATAATAATAAAATAAGTAGGAAAATAAAACAGTTGATTAAATTAAAAAGTTAGTATCTGATAAAATGTCTATACTTCAATGAGAAATAAAGGTAAGAAATAAGAAGACAGGGTCCCAAATAACATCAAGCTGCTATACCTACCTGAAACTCTCTACCCAAATTTTCCAGGAAAGAAAAATAATATTCTGTCAGGTTTAAGATATTGAATTTTATGGGGTCTCTCTATATCACGGCCTAGCTTATTTACTAATAAAAATATAGAGTTAAATAAAGCAAATCTAGTTTTAATTGAATTTTATGTAAAGAAAGGGAAGGGAGGAAAGAAAGGGAAAGAAAATTTATACTCCACTTATGGTAGACTAAAATGGCCATAGATTCTTCGTAGTAGTTCCCCTCAGATATGAAGTCCACTTCCTCAACTCCTTAACTAGACTGCCCTGTGACTTGCTTTGGCCAATAAGGTACAATAAAAATGGCAGTATCAGAGGTCTGAGCTTATTAGGTCTCAAGATGTTTTCCAGCTTTGTTTTGCTCTTGCTGCTGGGAATCCTGTAAATACCCTGGGCTACTCCCACCCTGGGGGCTAGCCTCCTAGATAAAAGACTAGAAAGAGGTCCCATCTGTCATAGATGTCCCAGCTGGGACTTCATATGTATGAATAAAGCTATCTAAGGTCATCCAACCCAAGCCAAGTCTTTCCAGAGAGAACACTTTACAAGTCACTTAGAGAAATAATGAGTATCTGCTGTTTCAAATCACCAAGTTTTGGAATACTTTGTTATTTAAGAAAACTTAATTGGTATACTTAACAATAGAAAAAAAGGTGTGTTATTTTATGTCATTAGAATATTTATAAAAATTGAATAATGTTTTGGATTATTTCTACAATTTCTCCCACTCTATATAGGCCACTCTCCCTTGTAAATTTTGGTTAACCATATAACTTCCTTAAAGAATATGGTGGAAAAACTACAAAGACTCTTAATCTAACAGTCTCTAACAAGCTTTGCAGGTTTTGCTTTTGCCAGTGTGGAAAACTGATATTGGAGGCTGAAAACCAGGGTAGGGACTCGGTTATGTAGTTATAGAACAATTAACAAAACTTAGGCCTAGAGTAACTTTTAGGGTTAAAAACATACCTAATAAACTTGTGGATCTGGCTAAGGAAATTTCCAGCCAGAATGCTAAAAATACTATTTGGCTTATACTACTGAAATGCAATAAAGTTACTGCAAGAGAAATAAACTAAAGACAGAACTGTTCAATTTTAACGCAGGAATTAGAAGATATATAGAGAATCCACGACAACATCTCCACCCCACAAAAGAAATTCTCAAAGTAAGAAATTACTTTAGGGTAAAGATCAAAGTCATAGTACTGACAGTAAAATGTAGCCTCAGAGTCAAAGTCAAATCAAGGGTGTAACTGTAAGACTCCCTGTTAAGACCTCAGAAACATTTAAATATTCTTTGTGGATCCTCCAGTAAGACTAAAGAACTTGAATAATCTTGAAGGTATTGTCCTGTAGAAGCCTGAGATACTTTAAGTAAAAAAAAGTCTATCTCAAGAATCTGGGGTATAAGAATGAACAGTAACATACATAGAAAACAAATTTTTAAGAGAAACACCATCGTATTAGACTAAAAAAAAAAAAACCAGACATTTCAAAATGAAAAGAGATCTCTGGGTCCCCAATAATAGATGAACAGGAAGATGGGACCAGGGAGGAAGACAAACCATAACAGACTCTTAATCTCAGAAAACAAACTGAGGGTTGCTGGAGGGTAGGAGGGTGGGAGGGATGGGGTGGCTGGGTTATGGAGATTTGGGAGGGTATGTGCTATGGTGAGTGCTGTGGATTGTGTAAGACTGATGATTCACAGACCTGTACCCCTGAAGCAAATAATACATGTTAATAAAGACAGATAAATAGAATAAATGCAATCAGAACAAAAGAAAAAAGTAGATGAACAGGAAGCAGGCTAAGTGGGCTATTCAGCTACAAACATGGGCAATTTCTTATGGTAAAGGAATGATGATTCAGAGAGTAGAATCTATGTACCACACCGCAAAATAAGGGCTACTTTATTTTGGATTAGGAAATCATTCCCAGGGAGCAAAACTAGACCTCAATCAAAGTACATACCCGACCCTGAAAGTCGGGAGAACTGGTGACATGTGTCTAGTTGGATTTCAGAATTGCCTTTTGTTTTCCCCCTATTTGAATAACAGTGTCTATTTCAGTTATCCTATCCTTTTCTCAATAGTGTTATGTTTTGAGAGGGTGGGGTAGGGATAACCCTTTTTAGATAACAGATCTCCAGATTAAGAAGAGCTGTGCCAAGAATCCATACTGACCTGGTACCATATCTAGACCTGGTACAGATTATAAGATCCTAGACTTTAAGATAAAACTAGAATGTAAAGGGATTTTAGAAGGAAGGGATGAGCACATTTTGCCTGTGGAAGAAATATTAACATATGGCCAGAAGAAAGATTATCACAAGTTCCAAAAATGACCATCTATAATATGTCAGATAGATAGATAGATAGATAGATAGATAGATAGATAGATAGATGATAGATAGATACAGATATAGATAGATATTCTATTTCTCTCAATAAGATAATTTTCCCTCCCTAGGAGTCTGGGCTGGCCCCTAACCATTAAAATGTAATGGAAATTATCTTCTCAGTCTTCTGAGCTCAGATCACAAGAGGTCTTGCAGTTTCTACTTCTGACCTATTAGATTCCAGCTGCCATGGAAGGATGCTTGGGCTTGACTACTAAATGTTGAGTAATGACATGAGAAAGATTCAGTCCTTAGCCCTTCCACCAACCACCAGATATCTGAGGAATTAAAAATGAAGAAAAAGGGGGAGAAGAAATTAGCAAAGATGAAGATTAAAGTAATTAAATAGAAAATAGTAACAGCAACAAGAAATAGAGTAGTTAAATGAAACCTGAAGTTTGTTAATTGAAAGCACTGGTAATATATAATCCTCCGACAAACCTGGTTGAAAGGAAAAGAAACCAAAAAACAAGTACTTTTAAATGAAAAATAAATGGAGGGTGCCTGGGTGGCTGGATTGATTAAGCGACTGCCTTCAGCTCAGGTCATGATCCTGGAGTCTCAGGATCAAGTCCCACATTGGGCTCCCAGCTCCATGGGGAGTCTTCTCCCTCTGACCTTCTCCCCTCTCATACTCTCTCTCACTCTCACTCTCTCTCTCAAATAAATAAATAAAATCTAAATAAATTTTTTAAAAAGAAAAATAAATGGAAAAAGAGATACAGAAAAAAGAAAACAATAAAATAAATCCTAAGATAGCATAATGTAAACTTCTAACCAATGAATTTGAAAAAACATATAAAATTATATTAAAATATAAACTACCAAAATAGATGCACCAATAATCTCAAAAAGAAACTGAAAAAGTGGTCAAAGAGTTATTATTTTTTTAAAAAGGCTACTAAATGATTTCACAGTTAAGTTCTATAAAATCTCCAAATTAAGTTTCCCTTATTTTTTTTTAATTTTATTTTTATTATTTGCCCAAGGGGTACAGGTCTGTGAATCATCAGGCTTACATCTTTCACAGCATTCACCAAAGCACAAACCCTCCCCAATGTCCATAACCCATCCACCCTATCCCTACCCTCCCACCCCCCAGTAACCCTCAGTTTGTTTTATGAGATTAGAAGTCTCTTATGGTTTGTCTCCTTCCCCATCCCATCTTGTTTCATTATTTTTCCCTCCCTACCCCCCACAACCCCCCACCCTGCCCCTCAAGTTCCTCATATCAGAGAGATCATATGATAATTGTCTTTCTCTGATTGACTTATTTCGCTCAGCATAATACCCTCCAGTTCCATCCATGTCGTTGCGAATGGCAAGATTTCGTTTCTTTTGATAGCTGCATAATATTCCATTGTATATATATACCACATCTTCTTTATCCATTCATCTGTTGATGGACATCTAGGTTCTTTCCATAGTTTGGCTATTGTGGACATTGCTGCTATAAACATTCGGGTGCACGTGCCCCTGAGGAACACTACCTTTGTGTCTTTAGGATAAATACCCAGTAGTGCGATTGCTGGGTCGTAGGGTAGCTCCATTTTCAACTTTTTGAGGAATCTCCATACTGTTTTCCAGAGTGGCTGCACCAGTTTGCATTCCCACCAACAGTGTAGGAGGGTTCCCCTTTCTCCGCAACCTCGCCAACATCTGTCATTTCCTGACTTGTTGATTTTAGCCATTCTGACTGGTGTAAGGTGGTATCTCGCTGTGGTTTTAATTTGTATTTCTCTGATGCCGAGTGATGTTGAGCACTTTCTCATGTGTCTGTTGGCCATTTGGATGTCTTCTTTGGAGAAATGTCTGTTCATGTCTTCTGCCCATTTCTTGACTGGGTTATTTGTTTTATGGGTGTTGAGTTTGAGAAGCTCTTTATAGATTTTGGATACTAGCCCTTTATCTGATATGTCATTTGCAAATATCTTCTCCCATTCTGTCAGTTGTCTTTTGGTTTTGTTGACTGTTTCCTTTGCTGTGCAAAAGCTTTTAATCTTGATGAAGTCCCAATAGTTCATTTTTGCCCTTGCTTCCCTTGCCTTTGGTGAGGTTCCTAGGAAGAAGTTGCTGCGGTTGAGGTCGAAGAGGTTGCTGCCTGTGTTCTCCTCGAGGATTTTGATGGATTCCTTTCTCACATTGAGGTCTTTTATCCATTTTGAGTCTATTTTTGTGTGTGGTGTCAGGAAATGATCCAGTTTCATTTTTCTGCATGTGGCTGACCAGTTTTCCCAACACCATTTGTTGAAGAGACTGTCTTTTTCCCACTGGACATTCTTTCCTGCTTTGTCGAAGATTAGTTGACCATAGAGTTGAGGGTCCATTTTTGGGTTCTCTATTCTGTTCCACTGGTCTATGTGTCTGTTTTTGTGCCAGTACCATACTGTCTTGATGATGACGGCTTTGTAATAGAGCTTGAAATCTGGAATTGTGATGCCGCCAACTTTGCTTTTTTTTTTCAACATTCCTTTGGCTATTCGGGGTCTTTTCTGGTTCCATATAAATTTTAGGATTATTTGTTCCATTTCTTTGAAATAAATTGCTGGTATTTTGATGGGGATTGCATTAAATGTGTAGATTGCTCTAGGTAGCATAGACATTTTCACAATATTTATTCTACCCATCCATGAGCATGGAATGTTTTTCCACTTCTTTGTGTCTTCCTCAATTTCTTTCATGAGTACTTTATAGTTTTCTGAATACAGATTCTTTGCCTCTTTGGTTAGGTTTATTCCTAGGTATCTTATGGTTTTGGGTGCAATTGTAAATGGGATTGACTCTTTAATTTCTCTTTCTTCTGTTTTGTTGTTGGTATATAGAAATGCAACTGATTTCTGTGCATTGATTTTATATCCTGACACTTGACTGAATTCCTGTATGAGTGCTAGCAGTTTTGGAGTGGAGTCCTTTGGGTTTTCCACATAAAGTATCATATCATCTGCAAAGAGTGAGAGTTTGACCTCTTCCTTGCCGATTTGGATGCCTTTTATTTCTTTTTGTTGTCTGATTGCTGAGGCTAGGACTTCTAGTACTATGTTGAATAGCAGTGGTGATAGTGGACAGCCTTGCCGTGTTCCTGACTTTAGGGGAAAAGCTCTCAGTTTTTCTCCATTGAGAATGATATTCGCTGTGGGTTTTTCGTAGATGGCTTTGATGATATTGAGGTATGTACCCTCTATGCCTACACTATGAAGAGTTTTGATTAAGAAAGGGTGCTGTACTTTGTCAAATGCTTTTTCAGCATCTATTGAGAGGATCATATGGTTCTTGTTCTTTCTTTTATTAATGTCTTGTATCACATTGATTGATTTGCGAATGTTAAACCAACCTTGCATCCCAGGAATAAATCCCACTTGGTCGTGGTGAATAATCCTTTTTATGTGCTGCTGGATCCTATTGGCTAGTATTTTGTTGAGGATTTTTGCATCCGTATTCATCAAAGATATTGGTCTGTAATTCTCCTTCTTGATGGGGTCTTTGCCTGGTTTGGGGATCAAGGTAATGCTGGCCTCATAAAAGGAGTTTGGAAGTTTTCCTTCCAATTCTATTTTTTGGAAGTTTCCCTTATTTTTTTTTAAAAAAAAGTCCTTTTTAAATTCTGACTAGAAATGCATTACACTTGTTGTATTAATGTGAAAGGATCAATATTTTTTTTAAAGATTTTTATTTATTTATTTGACAGAGAGAGAGAGAGAGATCAGATCACAAGTAGGCAGAGAGGCAGGCAGAGAGGGAGGGGGNAGCAGAGAGCCCGATGTGGGCCTCGATCCCAGGACCCTGGGATCATGACCTGAGCCGAAGGCAGCGGCTTTAACCCACTGAGCCACCCAGGCGCCCAGGATCAATATTTTTATAAAATTAAATCTTCCCATTTGGCAACACTAAAATTTAGGTTACAAGAAGTACTACTTATAATTCCAGCTTAATAAATTCATATAACTTATAATCAACTACTTTATCACTGAGTTAAATTATTCCAAAAACCCTCCAATTGTTCTTCCTGACTACAAAATCCAGTCTCTACCCCAAAATTCATACTTCATAAAGCTGGCAGAATAATCTTAATAAAAAATACCATATGGATCATTCTTAATATTCTTCAGTAAATCCCCATTTCTTACTCACAATAAAAATTAGTAAGTCATCCATCCATCCATCCATACATACATACATGCTTGTCTCTCAGTCTTCCTACTAGTCTTCTACTTAATCCAAAAATCCTACCATAGTCAAGCACTTGAATTTTTCCAAATAGCCTCTGTTCCCTCAAGTCTTTGTCTTTATACATATTATTTCTAAATAGAAATCCTTCTTATTTTCTTTTTTTTTTTTAAAGATTTTATTTATTTATTTCACAGAGGGAGAGAGATCACAAGGAGGCAGAGAGGCAGGCAGAGAGAGAGAGGGGGAAGCAGGCTCCCCGCTGAGCAGGGAGCCCGATGCGGGCCTCGATCCCAGGACCCTGAGATCATGACCTGAGCCGAAGGCAGAGGCTTTAACCCCCTGAGCCACCCAGGCGCCCTCCTTCTTATTTTCTAACACCATATTCTCAATTACTATATCATAATCTCCCTTTTATTTTGCATTTATTATGTTGGAATTAGTGATATTATCTCAAATATGTGCTAACATAATTCAGCTTTGAAATTAATCTAATGTCAATAATATCTCAGTTTTTTAATAAAAATTTCTTTAGAAGCCTTGGATTAAAAAATTCAATATTTTTATCAAGTCTGCACCTTCTATATTACATTTTATTATGATATGTGCAACAAATTTATTCTATTTATTCAAGTACATGTAGAATGCAATTATAGTTACCATTTATGTTTGTATTGTGGATTTAATATCCTTAATACTTAAAAGTAAATAGTAAGTAGTTTCAACAGAAAGACAGTGTTCTTGGCACTATGCATAGAAAAAGCTAAGTGAAGCTTCTATGAACTTTAAAAGTTGATGATCCTTGAAAAGAAACAAGAAATGGGGAGATCGCATTTGAAATTATGCTCTTAGTCATTTTAGCCCCACCAAAAAAGAGTCTCCCTGGGCTATCCAGTCCAACCAGAGTACATCTTATAACTCTTCAAATCTGGTCAAGTTATTTAATATCTCTGAGTTTCCTCTTGTAAAAATGGAATACACTAGTCTTCCCTTATCCACAGTTTTGCTTTCTGCAGTTTCAGTTACCTATGCTCAACCATAGTCTGAAAGCAGTTGACTGCAGTCAGAAAATCAATAGTAGCTTAATCATATGCCACAATGCCTACATAATTTCATGTCACTTTATCTCATCATGTATGCATTTTATCATCTTATGTCACCACAAGAAGGAGTATGATACAATAAGATTTTGAGAGAAATCACATTCATATAACTTTTATTACAGTATACTATTATAGTTCTATCATTATTGTTGTTAATCTCTTACTGTGTCTAATTAATAAATTAAATTTCAGCATAGGTATGTATGTATGTATGCATGTGTAAGAAAAAGCATAAAATATACAGGGTTTAGAACTATCCACAGTTTGGCATCCCCTGAGGGTCTTGGAATGTATCCTTATGGATAAGGGAGGACTACTATAATAGTAATTATTGCTAAGCCTAATAAAATATGGTACAGTGATTGGACTCAAAACATTCAAATATGTAAAATATTTCTATGTTCTAAAATTTTAAGTTACAAAAAATTTTTTCCTCATCTATATGATTAAGCTGCCAGTCAACCCACTTAGTAGATAGTTGCCCAAAGTAAACACACTCTATTTTTCTAACAAGTAATCTGAAAATCAAGTTAATAGAATAACAAAACATTTTATAACATTTTATCTAAGCATGATTTTGTTAAGTACAACTCTGCTAGTCCATGTGATGTCTCTGATGAAAAAGACCCTTTGTTCAGGCAAATGCAGCCCTATGCCAGGGTACAGAGTTGGCAAACCATGGACTACATTTCAACACCCACTTTTCCCTTAACCCACTCCCTGCACAATTGTACAAAGTAGCAGCAGCCTTGGGTCCAAATGGATTATTTAGTCCACATCCTTGAAATGAACATTAGAATAATTACTGGAATAATGATCCCCTAAAATATACATAACCAACAGCAACAAAAAACTAGTTCATTTAAAAACTAAAATAAGTTTTATAGGACTTCTTAAAACATTTTAAAAGCATTATAATTACTTGAACAGATAGATTACAATACCAACTGATTCTATTGTCCATGCTGCCTGAGGAAGCAAAACCAAATATATATTCACTAACTGCAAATGCTGAGTAGATTCAGAGAGCCTTATCTGCAGTTCAGATTTCACCACCAATTTATTTTCTAACCCTAAGCAAGTCACTTTTTAGCTTCTATTGATCTCTGCAAAATAGCCTAGATCAATGATAGTTCAGAATAGAGTTTTGGAAGAGGAAAATAAATTCCTTTAAAATTCTCATTAAACCCATAGAACTCCAGAAAAAAATTATACAGAAAATTTTGACTTTAAATTCAGGGAAAAAAATGTTTTAAATGATATTAACTTCCACAGACTGAATGTTTATATCCCCCCCCCCAATATTCACATGTTGTAACCTAATCCCCATGTGATGGTATTTGGAAATGGGGCCTTTGGGAGGTGATTAAGTCAAACCCTCATAAATGGTTTAATGCCTTTATAAAAGAGGCTCCAGAGATCTCCTCTGCCCTTTCTGCCATGTGAAAACACAGAAAGATGGCCTTCTATGAATCAGGTATTTGGCACTCGCCAGATGCCAAATCTGCTCATGCCTTGATCTTAGACTTCTCAGTCTCCAGAACTATAAGAAATAAATGTTTTTTATTAAGTCACCCATTCTTTGTCATAGAGTCCTACTGTGGTCTGAATTTTTGTGTCTCTCCTCACCTCCCCCACAAATTCACGTGTTGAAATCCTAACACCCAGTGTGTTATTAGAATGTGAGGCCTTTGAGAAGTGATTAGGTCATGAGAACAGAGCCCTTGTGAATGAGATTAATGTCCTTATAAAAGAAGCCTAATAGAATGCCCTCGACTTTTCTGTCATGTGAGAAAGAATAAGAAGCCTACAATCCAGAAGAGGGCCTTCACCTCACCATATTGACACCCTGATTCTGAACTTCTAAACCCCAGAACTGTGAGAAATAAATCTCTGGGTTTTTTAATTTCACTTTATTTTTATTTTTTTGGAAGATTTTATTTATTAATTTATTTAGAGAAAGAGGGCACGCATGTGTGTGAGTGAGTGAAGGGAGGAGCAGAGGGAGAGAATTTCAAGTAGACTCCATGCTGAATGTGGAGCCCTATACAGGTTTGATCCCACGACCCTGTGATCACAACTGAGCTGAAATCAAGAGTCAGATGCTCAACCAACTGAGCCACCCAGGCACCCCAAATTTCTATTGTTTATAAGCTACCCAGTAGTTTATACCCAGTATAAATACCCTGATATTTTGTTAAAGCAGTCCAAATGGACTAAAACACTAACTTCTAATATCAGTTATATAATGGAATTACAATAATTTGTTTAATATACAAAATACTGTTCGATAGAAAATAAGATGATAAATATGATAGGCAGAACGCTAATATGGCCAGCATGATCTCCATCCCTGTGGTTATGCTCTGAATAATCCACTCCCTTTGAGTATGGGTGGGACCTTCTAGCCAATAGAAGATAGAAAAGTGATGAGATGCCACCTACTTTATTAGATTGCATCAGATAGCTAAAGTATTGAGATATCATTCTCATGATCATGTTATGTTATTTAAGACTCTGTCTTAGCAAAAGACAGAAACCTTTGGCTGGCCTTGAGGAAGAAGCAAGCTGCTACGATAAAAACTGCCTAGGGAAAAGGTCCCATGGCCAAGTGCCTCAGTCCTAGGAATGAATTGAAGTTACCCACATCCACTTGAACTTAGAAGAGTACCCTAACTAAGAGAATGGAATAGAGCCTACCTAACATGTTAATTGCCTTTAGTGAGCACAGGACAAACCTAGGACCTAGCTAAGCCTGCTCAGCCTCCTACCCCACTCAAACCGTGAGATGATATAAGTTGTTTTAAAAACAGAAAATGTGGGCACCTGGGTGGCTCAGTGGGTTAAAGCCTCTGCCTTCGGCTCAGGTCATGATCTCAGGGTCCTGAGATGGAGGCCCACATCGGGCTCTCGGCTCAGCAGAGAGCCTGCTTCCTCCTCTCTCTCTGCCCACCTCTCTGCCTACTTGTAATCTCTGTCAAATAAATAAATAAAATCTTTAAAAAAAATAAAAATAAAATAAAAACAGAAAATGTTATGGTAACTTGTTATGCTGAAATAGAAAATTAATACCATAAACCTTAATATTTTATATTCAATATCTCAAGGGTACTCTCATTTTTTTCCCCAAATTTATGTTACCTGATTCTTAAAGCATTCAGGTGCATGCTTGTGGGACTCTTAACTCCATCCACTCACTGAAATGAGTGGTATGATGTTCTGGCAGTTATTAAAAAAAAGTTAACTTGTATAAAAAAAAAGTATTCCAATGTTAAGATGAAATAAAAGGTTATTTACCTTTCACTGGATCACATAAAAAAGAGTGAGCTCTATAGTTCACAATTTCACTTTTTTTATTTTATTTTTACACCTCTTATACCTTTCTGAGATAGAGAAGATATTGTTTTACCCATTTTAGTGACCAAAAATATAAAGCTCAATTAGGCTAAAAGGACTTGTCCAATGTCACAAAACTTAGTAAGAGCCTGTTATGACTCCCAATATGATTTTACTTCCTCCATGATATTACCTGTAGTTGAGTAAACCATGGTAATTTTCATAACCTTGACAATAAACATGCTTGGATTTACCATTTTATTTTCTAGAACCTACTAAGAAAAGTCAACCAATAAGGAAGAACTACCTTAGAAAGAACTTTAATACACACATACAAATATACACACATACACACACATCCCTATGTTCACATGCATACTAATGTGGCTATATATACAATTATCAGATATACACTAGTTAAATACACTAGTTAAATATACTAGTTAAATTTAGATGCATAGAGAGAGTATGTGTCTTACCTGGACTTGAAGCAAATCTCCTTTTATCTTAAGCTCCTTGACTAGAGACTTTTTCCTGTTATTAAAAAGATTTTTTAAAAATATGGTATTTTAAATTGCACAACTGCTTTGCTTTCTTGAGTAGTACTTAAACCATTTTGAAATAAAATTTCTCAGAAGAAATTCATATTTTTAAGAATCCTAAATCCATATAAGTGATAAATAATCAAATAACATTTCTCAGCTAATTTCTAATTGGTATGATTAAAATATGGAAGTGAGATAAGGCAAGGATTTTCAAAGTACATTGATCATTTTTTCCTCTATGGTCATCTTTTCTTATGTTTTCATTTAAATTCCAGTTAGTTAATATACAGTGTAATATTAGTTTCAAGTGTACAGTGCAGTGATTCAACACTTCCATACAATATCCAGTGCTCATTACAGTGCACTCCTTAATCCCCTATCACCTATTTAACCCATCCCCTCACCCACTTCCCCTCTAGTAACCATCAGTTTGTTTTCTATATTTAAGAGTCTGTTTCTTAGTTTTCCAAAAACACAAGAAACAACAGGTGTTGGCAAGAATATGGAGAAATGGGAACACTCTTACACTATTGGTGGGAATGCAAACTGGTGCAGCCACTCTGGAAAATGATATGGAGGTTTCTCAAAAAGTTAAAAATAGAACTATCCTATGATCCAGTAAATTGCTCTGGTAGGTATTGACCCAAGAATACAAAAATACCAACTCAAAGGGATACATGAACCCTGATATTTATAGCAACATTATCTACAATGGCCAAATTATGGAAACAGCCCAAGTGTCCACTGACTGATGAATGGATAAAGAAGATATGATGTGTATATATAGATATACAAGTGCATTTATGATGAACAGGGGATGTTTTATGGAAATGTTGAATCACTGTATTATACACCTGAAACTAATATTGCACTGTATATCAAATAACTAGAATTTAAACAAAAACTTAAGAAAAGATGACCATAGAGGAAAAAATGATCAGTGTACTTTGAAAATCCTTGCCTTATCTCACTTCCACATTTTAATCATACCAGTGAGAAATCAGCTTAAGAAATGTCATTCAACACACGCATACATACACATGCACACACACACACACACTGGAACACACACTGGAGTATTATTCAGACATTAAAAAGAGTGAAATCTTGCCATTTGCAATGATGTGCATGGAGCTAGAGAATATTATGCTAAGCAAAATAAGTTAGAGAAATACAAATACTACATGTGAAATTTAAGAAATAAAACAAATAAGCAAAAGAAAAAAAGGAAAGAGAGTGATCATCTTTTCTTCTCTAAGACTAAGTTCAAAGCTGTTTGTCCATTGAATTTCTTTTCAGAATTTGTGAAACTGTATAAAGATTGAATTCACAGTTTCATTTTAAAATTATATATTTATATTAGGATTTGACTAAAGCAAATTCAAAATGCAAAAAAGTTTTTATATTACTAAAAATATTCATTTAATAAAGCTACTTTACAATAATCTACATGCATAAAAAATAAATGATTTTATAAGTATAATCAAGAAGTACAGTAAAAAAATTAAAGAATAGCCCAGATTAAGGAGTCAATGTACAAATCACAAATCATTAGCCAAACCTTCAAGGAAACAATGTAAATCCTTTGGTCCCTAAAATGATTTTCAGATTTAATTGTTTACTTATTCCTTAATATCTTATGATTCATTCTCCTCTTCTAAACCACCTTTAGCTCTTTGTTCTTCCTTTCTCAGCACTCTTCCACCATCATATCCTAGTCTGTTTATAAAACTATGTATTACATAGTGTTATATATTTTTAGAAACTGTTAATAAGTTATGTTTATATGACCTTAAAATGTTTGTATAAAATGAAAATATAAATTAACAAGGAAAAAATATTAACATGCAACTTTATGTCTTACTCTTCTGACTCCTCGGGTTTTCCTTTGTCTTTTCTCTTCTCAGTTTTTATAGTTTTCTTTGTCCTGTTGTATGTAGACTTTGTTTTCTGCATAATTTTAGGTAAGCCAGAAATAGATAGTTAATGAGGTAATAAATTAGAGGGAAATAAAAGCTAATAGACACTACTAAGATTTCAATTTTACTTTGAGAATCACTATGCTATGTCTCAAGGACAATTATCTAAACAGAAGGAAAGCAAAATTAAGGATATAGTCAGAATGTTTCTTATGGCAATTTACTGAATATAAATTGTATATAAGCTAATATATATCCAAAAATTAAGTTCCCCTAACAAATTACAGACAGTTCTATAATTAACATATGCCTTCCTGAAAATCATCTCACTATGAAAAATCATGTGCTAAAAACTTGAGAATATATGAGAGAAATGAGGTAAGGTGCCCATCACGCAAAAAAAAACACTGCCAATGATACAATTTTTAAAAAATAGAAACCTAATAAAACCAGTTCTGTTTTACACAGGTAAATTATTTAAGAAACACATAGTATGAAAAATATAGCTAGCTCTTTTATCATGAGGAAGACTTTAAACTCGTTTGTGGAAGTGTGCATTAAATAGATTGTAACTTGTTATTGTGCAGTTTTGGAAGAAGGTTATCTGAAATTGGATGAAAATTTGTAACAGATGTGGACTGGTGTGGTACACTACAAACACTGTGAACCAAGAGAGTGTATAGAGTCAATTTTCTGCTTTTACCTAGTACTTTTTGCAGATGAAATTGTGCACAAACACATGTAAAGTTCATATTATTCAAAATTCATCATACTTGGTTCAAATTGTGTTCAAACAAATTTGCATTTCAAAGCAAATACAGGAGAACTAACCACATAATTTAAAGTATTCTCAAACTACAATGAAGTACCAGGTTACTTTATACAAGAAATTGAGAAAAAAACTTTAAAAATCAGATTATGGTAATTTTTACATGGCCTTAATAATAGAGACCTATTAAGGCATGCATTCGGTGTTTATTTCCTTTTTTATACCACAACTCCTAAGAGACAGAAATTCACTAGTGGCAAAGTTCTCATAAGTTATACAAAAAGTATAATAATTTCTCTTAAAATATAAAAAATAAGTAAAATAATGAATTTTTAATGAGACTTCTTAAGGTCCCCAAGTAACATTCTGGTTTAAACATGAGTTTTGGGATATATTCCCTATATGGAAAAATCTAATATATACTGATAATCAAAAAATACTTTAAAAATGAAAAGGAGAAAGATTAAAAAATAGTGAACAAAAAATGATCAATAGATCATGAATGAGTTGTGAGAAAACTTCAAGTGACTAATATGCTTATAACTGCAGTACATGATGGAGTAAAGAGGTAAAGAAAGAATATAAATATTTGAAAAAACAATGGCCAAATTTTCTTTTCAAATTTGACAAGAACTTCATAGCCACAAACCCACAACTATATAAGGAAAACTACCTCCAAGCCATAAAAAAATTATTAAAAACTGTGATAAGGATAAAATCTTAAAACCAGAGGAGGAGAGTAGATTATATATAAGGATAAAATGGACAGCAGACTTCTTTTCAGAAACAAGGTAAACCAGAGACAAGGAAAAATACCTTTAAATACTAGAAGAGGAGGAGGAGCAAGATGGCGGAGAAGTAGGAGACATAATAATCATCATCAGGTCCCAGAAATTCACTCAAATAGTTATCAAACCATTCTGAACACCTACAAATTCAACAGGAGACTGAAGAGAAGAAGAGCAGCAATTCTAGGAACAGAAAATTGACCACTTTCCAGAAGGTAGGATGTGCAGAGAAGTGAATCTGAAGCAATGGGAAGATAGACCCCAGGGGGAAGGGCTGGCTCCTGGCAAGTGAGAGAGCAACAGAGCACAAAATTGGAACTTTTAAAAGTCTGCTCCACTGAGGGAAATTGCCCCAGAGGCTAAGCGGGGGGTGATGCCCTCGTGGAGACAGTGTGGTCTCAGGACCCACGGGAACACAAAAACACCAGGGGTGTCTGAGCGCAACAGAGCTCCCAGGTACCAGAGAGAAGCCCTCTCTCAGCTCGGTGTTACCTTGGGCCATGATACAAAGCACAGTTGGGCCACTGCTCTTTGAGTGGGGACAACACAGGTGGCAGATCCGAAAAGACCCCCTCCATCCTCCTCTGGGATGAGCGGCATGGGAGCGGCTGCAGGAATCTGCTGAGTTTAGAGACTGTAAATAGGGCCACGTGCCAAAGATAGAAACGCTCAGTCACAGGTTGGTGACCTCAGAGTGAAGCCGGAGACCAGGGACACAGGAGAGACTGACTGCTTTTCTCTGAGGACACTGAGGAGGGAGGTCTCGAGCTCGCAGCTCCTCCAGGTCGGAGATTAGGAGGGCAGAATTTTCATTCCCATCCTCCAAAGCTGTATGGAAATCGTTCAGGGGAAAAAAGCTCCTGAGAGTGAAGCCAAGCCAATTACTTAGCCTGGCCCCGGGTGAGACTGGTCCATTCCGCCTCAGGCAAAAACACTTGAGAATCACAGCAACAGGCCCCTCCCCCAGAAGATCAGCAAGAACATCTAGCCAAGACCAAGTTCACAGATTGCTGAGAATTGTGGAACTCCAGAGCTAGGGGAATGCAACACAGAGAATTCACGGCTTTTTCCCTATGATCCTTCAGTTGTTCAAAGTTAAATTCTTTGAATTTTATTTTTTTCTTACTCTTTTAAATTTTTTCCTCTTTCCTACTTTTAATGTTTTTGAACTATTATATCTTATCAATACTTTTTAATCTTTTAAAATATTCATTGTTACAGTCATATTTTATCCCCTCATTTTATTTAACCTTATTTTTTGTATACATATAGGGTCTGTTTAACTCACTAGTCTAATAGATACAGATAGAGATAGATATAGAGATAGAGATAGAGTCAAAGACAGAGACAGATATAGAAACAGAAATAGATAATATAGATATACATATAGGGTTTTGGTTTTTTTTGTTTGTTTGTTTTTCTGTTTTTGATTGTATCTGTTTTTTCTTTGTTTTCTGGATTCATCCGTCTTTCTTCTCCCCACCTTCAGGTCTCTTCTGATTAGGTTAGTGTATATTTTTCTGGGGTCATTGCTACCCATTAGTATTTTGTTCTCTCATCCATCTATTCTTATATCCATAAAATGACAAGACGGAAAAAATTAACTCCCCCCCCCAAAAAAAGAACAAGAGGCAGTAACAATGACTAGGGACCTATTAAAGCGGACATTAGTAATATGACAGAACTAGAGTTCAGAATGATGATTATCAAGGTGCTGGATGGCCTCGACAAAACCATGGAAGATAATAGAGAAGCCCTCTCCAGAGAAATAAAAATCCGTTCTAGAGAAATAAAATAACTAAAATCTAACCAAGCTGAAATCCAAAGGGCTATTAATGAGGTGCAATCGAAAATGGAGGCTCTTACTGCTAGGATAAATGAGACAGAAGAGAGAATTCGTGATTTAGAAAACAAGATGTCAGAGAATAAAGAAGAGGAGGAAAAGAGAGACAACTACTGGACCATGAAGGGAGAATTCAATAGATAAGTGATACCATAAGATGAAACAATATTAGAATAATTGGGATCCCAGAAGAAGAAGAGAGACAGAGGGGGTCAGAAACTATATTGGAACAAATTATAGAAGAGAAGTTCCCTAATTTGGTGAAGAGAACAAGCATCAAAATCCAGGAGGCACAGAGAACCCCCATTCAGAATCAATAAAAATAGGTCCACACCCCGTCATCTAATAGTAAAACTTACAAGTCTTAGTGACAAAGAGAAAATCCTGAAAGCAGCTCAGGACAAGAGGTCTATAACATAAAATGGTAGAAATATTAGACTGACAGCGGACCTATCCACAGAGACCTGGCAGACCAGAAAGAACTGGCATGATACATTCAGAACACTAAACGAGAAAAATATGCAGCCAAGAATACTATATCCAGCTAGGCTGTCATTGAAAATACAAGGAGAGATAAAAAGCTTCCGGGACAAACAAAAACTAGAGGAAATTGCAAACACCAAACCAGCTGTACGAGAAATATTGAAAGGGGTCCTCTAAGCAAAGAAAACCTAAAAGAAACATAGACCATAAAGGAAGAAAAAGAATATACAATAACAGCCACCTTACAGGCAATACAACGGCTCTAAATTCAAATCTCTAAATAGTCACTATGAATGTAAATGAACTAAATGCCCCAACTAAAAGACACAGGGTATCAGAATGGATTAAAAAAACAAGACCCATTGATATGCTGACTACAAGAAATTCATCTTACACGCAAAGACACCTCCAGATTTAAAGTGAGGGGGTGGAAAACAATTTACCATGTCAATGGACAGCAAAAGAAAGCTATGAATGTAAATGAACTAAATGCCCCAACTAAAAGACACAGGGTATCAGAATGGATTAAAAAAACAAGACACTATATCATACTAAAAGGATCTGTCCAACAAGAAGATCTAACAATCATAAATAGCTATGCCCCTAACATGGGAGCAGTCAATTATATAAACCGATTAATAACAAAATCAAAGAAACACATTGACAATAATACAATAATAGTAGGGGATTTTAACACCCCCCTTACTGAAATGGACAGATCATCGAAACAAAACATCAATGAGGAAATAAAGGCTTTAAATAACACCCTGGACCAGTTGGACATCACAGAGATATTCAGAACATTCCATCCCAAAACAACAGAAAACACATTCGTCTATAGTGCATATGGAACATTCTCAAGAATAGACCACCTTCTGGGTCACAAATCAGATCCCAACAGGTACCAAAATTTTGAGATCATTCCCTGCATACTTTCAAGACCACAATGCTCTGAAACTAGAAGTCAACCACAAGAGGAAAGTTGGAAAGAACTCAAATACATGGAGGCTAAAGAACACCCTACTCAAGAATGAATGGGTCAACCAGGAAATTAAAGAAGAATTAAAAAAATTCATTGAAACAAATGAAAATGAAAACACAACTGTTCAAAATCTTTGGGACACAGCAAAAGCAGTCCTAAGAGGAAAGTATATAGCAATACAAGCCTGTCTCAAGAAACAAGAAAGGTCTCAAGTACACAACCTAACTCTACACCTACAAAAGCTAAAGAACAGCAAAGAAAGCCTACACCCAACAGGAAAAGAGAAATCATAAAGATCAGAGCAGAAATCAATGAAATAGAAACCAAAAGAACAGTAGAACAAATCAAAGAAACTAGGAGCTAGTTCTTTGAAAGAATTAATAACATTGATAAAACCCTGGCCAGACTTATCCAAAAGAAAAGAGAAAGGACTCAAATCAATAAAATCATGAATGAAAGAGGAGAGATCACAACCAACACCAAAGAAATACAAACAATTATAAGAACATATTATGAGCAACTCTACACCAGAAAATTTGACAATCTGGAAGAAATGGATGCATTCTTAGAGAAATATAAACTACCAAAACTGAACCAGGAAGAAATTGAAGATATGAGTAGACCCATAATCAGAAAGGAGACTGAAGCAGTCATCAAAAATCTCCCAACAAAGAAGAGCCCAGGGCCAGATGGCTTCCCAGGGGAATTCTACCAAATATTCAAAGAAGAATTAATACCTATTCTCCTGAAACTGTTCCAAAAAACAGAATTGGAAGGAAAACTTCCAAACTCCTTTTATGAGGCCAGCATTACCTTGATCCCCAAACCAGGCAAAGACCCCATCAAGAAGGAGAATTACAGACCAATATCTTTGATGAATACGGATGCAAAAATCCTCAACAAAATACTAGCCAAGTAGGATCCAACAGCACATTTAAAGGATTATTCACCACGAAAAGTGGGATTTATTCCTGGGATGCAAGGTTGGTTTAACATTCGCCAATCAATCAATGTGATACAAGACATTAATAAAAGAAAGAACAAGAACCATATGATCCTCTCAATAGATGCTGAAAAAGCATTTGACAAAGTACAGCACCCTTTCTTAATCAAAACTCTTCATAGTGTAGGCATAGAGGGTACATACCTCAATATCATCAAAGCCATCTACAAAAAACCCACAGCGAATATCATTCTCAATGGAGAAAAACCTAGAGCTTTCCCCCTAAACACAGGAACACAGCAGGGCTGTCAACTATCATCACTGCCATTCAACATATTACTAGAGGTCCTGGCCTCAGCATTCAGACAACAAAAAGAAATGAAAGGCATCCCAATTGGCAAGGAAGAAGTCAAACTCTCACTCTTTGCAGATGATATGATACTTTATGTGGAAAACCCAAAGGACTCCACTCCAAAACTGCTAGCACTCATACAGGAATTCAGTCAAGTGTCAGGATATAAAATCAATGCACAGAAATCAGTTGCATTTCTATATACCAACAACAAAACAGAAGAAAGAGAAATTAAAGAGTCAATCCCATTTACAATTGCACCCAAAACCATAAGATACCTAGGAATAAACCTAACCAAAGAGGCAAAGAATCTGTATTCAGAAAACTATAAAGTACTCATGAAAGAAATTGAGGAAGACACAAAGAAGTGGAAAAACATTCCATGCTCATGGATGGGTAGAATAAATATTGTGAAAATGTCGATGCTACCTACAGCAAACTACACATTCAATGCTATCCCCATCAAAATACCAGCAATTTATTTCAAAGAAATGGAACAAATAATCCTAAAATTTATATGGAACCAGAAAAGACCCCGAATAGCCAAAGGAATGTTGAAAAAAAAAAGCAAAGTTGGCGGCATCACAATTCCNTCACAATTCCAGAATTCAAGCACTATTACAAAGCACTCATCATCAAGACAGTATGGTACTGGCATAGAAACAGACACATAGAGCAGTGGGACAGAATAGACAGCCCAGAAATGGACACTCAATTCTATGGTCAACTAATCTTTGACAAAGCAGGCAAGAATGTCCAGTGGGAAAAAGTCTCTTCAACAAATGGTGTTGGGAAAACTGGTCAGCCACATGCAGAAAAATGAAACTGGATCATTTCCTGACACCACACACAAAAATAGACTCAAAATGGATAAAAGACCTCAATGTGAGAAAGGAATCCANTCCTCCAAGTTAGAAAGGAATCCATCAAAATCCTTGAGAAGAACACAGGCAGCAACCTCTTCGACCACAACCGCAGAAACTTGTTCCTAGGAACATCACCAAAAGCAAGGGAAGCAAGGGCAAAAATGAACTATTGGGACTTCATCAAGATTAAAAGCTTTTGCACAGCAAAGGAAACAGTCAACAAAACCAAAAGACAACTGACAGAATGGGAGAAGATATTTGCAAATGACATATCAGATAAAGGGCTAGTATCCAAAATCTATAAAGAGCTTCTCAAACTCAACACCCATAAAACAAATAACCCAGTCAAGAAATGGGCAGAAGACATGAACAGACATTTCTCCAAAGAAGACATCCAAATGGCCAACAGACACATGAGAAAGTGCTCAACATCACTCGGCATCAGAGAAATACAAATCAAAACCACAGTGAGATACCACCTCTCACCAGTCAGAATGGCTAAAATCCACAAGTCAGGAAACAACAGATGTTGGCGAGGATGCGGACAAAGGGGAACCCTCCTACACTGTTGGTGGGAATGCAAGCTGGTGCAGCCACTCTGGAAAACAGTATGGAGATTCCTCAAAAAGTTGAAAATGGAGCTACCCTACGACCCAGCAATCGCACTACTGGGTAATTACCCTAAAGTTACAAAGGTAGTGATCCTCGGGGGCACATGCACCTGAATGTTTATAGCAGCAATGTCCACAATAGCCAAACTATGGAAAGAACCTAGATGTCCATCAACAGATGAATGGATAAAGAAGATGTGGTATATATATACAATGGAATATTATGCAGCTATCAAAAGAAACGAAATCTTGCCATTNCACCTGAATGTTTATAGCAGCAATGTCCACAATAGCCAAACTATGGAAGAACCTAGATGTCCATCAACAGATGAATGGATAAAGAAGATGTGGTGTGTATATATATACCATGGAATACTACGCAGTCATCAAAAGAAATGAAATCTTGCCGTTTGCAGCAACATGGAAGGAAATAGAGAGTATTATGCTAAGCAAAATAAGTCAATCAGAGGAATACAATTATCATATGATCTCTCTGATATGAGGAACTTGAGGGGCAGGGTGGAGGGTTGTGGGGGGTAGGGAGGGAGAAATAATGAAACAAGATGTGATCAGAAAGGAGAGAAACCATAAGAGACTCTTAATCTCACAAAACATACTGAATGTTACTGGGGGGTGGGAGGATAGGGATAGGGTGGATGGGTCATAGACATTGGGTAGGGTTTGGCTATGGTAAGTGCTGTGAAAGGAGCAAGCCTGATGATTCATAGACCTGTACCCCTGGGGCAAATAATAAAAAAAGAAAAAGAAAAAGAAAAAGAAATCCTTTCCTTTCCTTAACCCCCCCCCACCTTCCAAGTATATAATCAGTTGCCCTCCACAACATTTTTGCAGCTCTTTCTTGACCACAGATCCTGTCCTCGTGCTTAAATAAAACCACCATTTTGCACCAATAAATAAATAAATAAATAAATAAATAAATAAATAAATAAATACTAGAAGACAAAGAATGTCAAACCTAGAATTCTTTATCCAGAGAAAATATCTTTCAAAACTGAAGACAAAAGAAAAAATTTTTTTCAGAAATCAAAGAGTTGATAGAATACATCAGTTGGAGACCTGAACAAAAGAAAATTTTTGAAGAATTCTTCAAGCACAAGAAAAATGATACTAGACAGAAATAAGGAAATATACAAATTAAAGACCAATAGAAATGATAATTAAATGAGTAAATAAATATAAAATGACTGTTTTTCTTATTATTTAAATCTCTTTAAAAGATAATAGTTTACAGCTAAACTAATAGCAATATGTTGTACAATTTATACGATGGTTGTAAAATGTATGAATATAATAGCACAAAGGCTGGAAAAGGACAAATAAAAGTATATTATCTTAAGGTTCTTAAGTGATTTCATTTTTTTTTAGATTTTATCTATTTATTTATTTTAGACAGAAATAGCTTGAGCAGGGGCAGAGGCGAAGGGACAAGGAGAGAGTGAAACTCTCAAGCAGACTCTAAGCTGAGCACAGAGTCTGAGGTGGGGGGGGCTAGATTTCACAACCCTGAGATCATGATAGAAGTCAAAATCAAGAGTCGAGCGTTTAATTGATTGAGCCACCCAGGCACCCTGGTTCTTAAGTGACTTCAAATTACTTGACTATAGACTGCAATAACTTAAAACAAGACTGTAAGTGAAAAAGTAACCAATAAAGCAATCAATTGAGCAGCAAATACAAAAGTAATAAAGATTTTGTTACATGGAATTGAGGTGCTATTGTAATATATAACTAAAAAATGTAGAAGTGGTTTCAGAATTGGACAGTAGGCAGAAGCTGAAAGAATTTTATGGAGCATGAAAAAATAGTTAACAAATTATGAAAAGAAGAAAAATACTTTAACCTGATAAATGATATTGAGAGAGAAGGAGAGGTGGGCACAGGCATGCTGACTGACCACAGAAACAAGAAAACATTCCCTTTAAAATCAGGAACAATTGAAAAATACCCACTCTTATCATGTCTATTCAGTATCATTCTAGAGGTCTTTACCAGTGCAGTAAGGCAAAACAAAACAAAACAAAACAAAAAAACAGCATTACAAATTGGAAGGCAAGAAAATTTAGGCTCTTATTATTCACACATACTTTGACTTTGCAAGTAGGAAATAAAAAGCTAACCATTATGAAAGTGTAGGTAGGTTTCTGGATGCAAAATTCAATACACAAAAATTTATTACACTTCTCTAACAAAAGTTTTAAATTATATTTTAAAAGACAGCAATTAAAATAGCATAAAAATATGAAACATCTAAGATTAACAAAATGAGCTTTATGAAGAAAATCCTAAACATTGTAAGCACTAAAGAAAACCTTCAAAAATGGAGACATTTAATAATTGTAAACAAATAGGTATATCTTGATATCCTGGACTTAAATCTCTACAATTTGATGCACAGATTCAATGCAATTGTAGAATATGACACATCCTCTAAAATTTATATGAAAGTGCAAAGACCAAAAAAAAAAATTCTTATAAATAACAAGGTGGGCTGACTTGCCCTACAAAATATCAGGACCTGTTTTAAATCTCTAGTCATTAAGGATCCCAGGTATTAGCATAAAACTTGTTAGACAAGACCAATGGAACAGAATAGAAAGCTGAAACACATCTTCTTTTAGCAGTGACATTTTCCAGAAAGAGCACACCAAAACATACACACGTAGAAGATCCCATTTAGAAAGCTATAATAGAAAGCCAGGTATTAGCAGAAATCAAATAAATAAGGAGACAGCAAATTGTAGGCCAATGTCCCTTGTGGCCTTTTTTGTGAATAAAGTTTTATTGCAATAGCCATGCTCATTCATTTAGGACTATTTTCATACTATAGAAGCAAACTTAAATTGCAATATAGGCTATATGGCCTACAAAACCTAAAATAATTATCTAGCCCATTACAGTAAATGTTTGCTAATATCTAGAATAACAAAATGGAAAATTAAGTAATTAGGGAAACACCACCAAGTTATAGTAAAGACAGGATATTTGCACCCAGTATCCTTTTTTACACATTTTAAAGCAGGTTCTGCACCTCCCCCATCTCAAACTGTCCTGGTGACATTTGACCTAAGCAAAGTCAATAAGATCCAATCACCTAAAAATTGACTATTATGGAAGAGAAGCAGTTGGAGCTGAGTAATTCCAGAGTCAGTATCCAAAGTGATGGGGGGTGAAGGAATAGCCACGAGCTCCTTCTCTGCTTCTAGCCCTCACCAAACATATTCAATTTTCCTTTAATTCTTTGAATTACCATAATACCCATCCAATAGATTTCTTGCTTTATATAGAGTCAGTTTCTCCTGCTTGCAGAAAAAGGCAAATAAAAGCTTTAAGTGACTCTGGGAAACTACTGATGAAGATTTGGCATACAAGGAGAGTAATCAAATGTAGCTTTAATTAAAATTCATTGAATACATAAATCGACAATTTTCCAAAGAAGACACACAGATGGCCAACAGACACATGAAAAGATGCTTATCATCACTTTTCATCAGGGAAATGCAAATCAAAACCACAATGAAATATCACCTCACGCACATCAGAATGGTTAAAATCATAAATGCAATAACAAGTATTGGTGAGGATGTAGAGAAAAATGCATGCTTGTGCACTGTTGGGGGGAATGCAAGTTGGTGCCATCACTGTGGAAACCAGTATGGAGGTTCCTTAGAAAATTAGAAATAGAACTACCTTATTATAATCCAGTAATTGCACTGCTGAGTATTTAACCAAAGAATATAAAAACACTAATTTGAAAGATTGGATGTACCCCTATGTTTATTGTAACATTATTTACAATAACCATACTATGGAAGCAGCCCAAGTGTCCATCAGTAGATGAAAGGATAAGGAAGATACAGTATACATACACAATGGAATATTACTCATCCATATAAAAAGAATGAAATCTTGCATTTACAACATTAATGGATCTAGAGGGTATTATGTTAAGTGAAATAAGTCAAAGGCAAATACCAAATGTTTTCACTTATACGTAGAGCCTAAAGAACAAAACAAACAACAAAAACAAAAACAGAAAAAAATTCCATTAATACAGAGAAAAAACTGGTGGTTGCCAGATGGAAGAGAGGAAGGATGGGCAAGATGGGTAAAGCTGAATGGAATGTGTAGGTTTCCAGTTAAGGAATGAACAAGTCACAGGAATAAGAGCTACAACCTAGGAAATATAGTGAACATTATGTTGTATGGTAATCTGTCTACACTTGTGTTGAGCATAGTATAACATATAAAGTTGTTGAGTCACTATGCTGTACACCTGAAACTAATGTAAGATTGTGTCAAGTATACTTCAATTTTAAAAACTGGTTGTCTACAAAAATTAAATTATTAGGAGAGATAATTAAGTTAGGAAAGTAAGCCTCCTTTGGAAGAAAACATATATTTGTTATTCAAATTTCTAACCTAGACATAATTCTATACCCATTATTCTCTTCCTACCATCCTATTACACCAACATTCTTCTCTGAAAAAAATACTATCCCTCAAGATCTCTTTATCACTACCTTTGTGTGGATATAATATTACTACTATACATGTAATAATGCTCCTTCCACATTTCTCCTTCACATTTCCCCACAATGATCAGAAACATGACAAGTCATTTCCAATGAAAGAAGTTAAGAGCAGTTATTCATTGATTACATCTCACATATGTAAAGTATTGGAAATGTGGCCACTGAACTTTAACATATTTAATTTTCAAGTTTTCATTTAAATCTCAGTTAACATTTAATGTAATATTAGTTACAGGTGTACAATTTAGTGATTCATCACTTACATTTTAAAATACCCAGTGTTCATCATGACAATCATGACAAGTGCCCTACTAAACACCCATCATCCATTTGACCCAAATGAGGAGTGAAGCAGTAATGATGTGCAGGAATAAAGACAAAAATGATTAAGAGATATAATCTATCAACAAGCACGAAAGTGTCTATAAGTCAAACAAGAAAACCATGTTGTATCACAGACTATATATTGAAGAGGCCCATATAAAAATCACTGTTCTGTAGAACAGAATAACTGTGGTTTAGAGACACAAAACAAAAAGAAATAACCCAAGAAAGCAAAATTAAAAACTGTGGCAACATCTTGAAGTCATCTAAAAATCTCCCAAGTTTCTTGAATGCGGATCTAAGGCATGATTAAAGTATTGCAAAATTCCTACAGTTGGCCAGACTATTCAATTATTCAATATTAATATTTTAATTATAAAATTTAATATTAATATTAATAATATAATAATTTACTATTTTATATCTATTTACTTATTTTTTAATTTTCTACTACTTGGAACTATACCTAAATGAAATTATTCCTAACTGAACGTATATGACAGCCTTGATCTTATATTGAACACTTGTGTAGGATCATTGCTTCTCTAACTGATTAAGTAGCAAATTTCCTGGTCCTCCTTCTGCTTCCTCCTCTAGTAGGGAAGAAATATCAATAAACCAACATTAATGAATTCAAGAGTATTTTCCTTTCTTTTATGCTGACCTTACATTGAAACATACAGTTTATGAATTTAAATGGTTAATAAAAATTTGTTTCTAAGCCATTTGATGTTGCCTACAGTTTGACTTTTATAAGCTATTTTTAAAAAGCAAAGGAGAAAAAAGCAGACAAATTTTATCCTTAGTATTTCTATTCACTCTACGTGGCATAGTGAACCTGTACACATACATTATATAAAGGCAAATACAATAAAATGTATTTAGGATATATTTGAGGAGGTGAGAGAGAAGATGGGAGAGGAGCAGGAAGACACCAGACTCATCACAAACACAACTAGATAACTATCAAATTGATAAGGAAAATATGTGTTCTAAGATGGCCAACCAAGCCAGCAGGGGAAACCCAGTCCCTGCCCCAGGGCCCTTCCAGGTTCTTCTTCCAGCCCCGCTTGCCACGCACGCCAAAAGTGTCACATATATGGAAAAAGAAATGTATAAATTACCCCCCTTGCTTGTGCTTGGGGCTCAGACCTTTGGAGATCACTCTCCTCTGAGCCTGCTGGTGTCAAAAAAACCTCCTATCCTCCAAGATCTCCCAGTGCTGCTTGATTCTTCTGCCGGGCAATCCCGTTCAGGTTTCATAAGAAAAATCATTCTAAATACCCCCAGAAATTATCCTGAAAGCTAACAGAACAAACTCCACAATGGGAGAGAAGAAACCACATCAAAGAAGTTATGAAGTAGGGAGACATGGTTTTGGGTAGAAACATGATGAGGGAGGAGGAAGGCTAGCTGAGGACAAAGCAGAAGCTGGCACCCTACACTGTCCCCCTCCCCGCCCTTGTGTGGTAAGTGTGACATTCCTCAGACACTCCTGGCTGCCCTAAAGCTAAGGAAAGGAAAAACAAATAGTTAACTAATAGAGATCACAGTCCTGCATGATAGGAGTCTCCCTCAGTTCACAAATGTCCTACTGATTTACAAGGAAAAAGCTTTCTTATCAATAGCCTAACTTCCAGGGACCCATAACTCAGTTTCCTGAACCCCTAACATCACCCTCCCCTCCATAAAATTGAGGGAAGCTGAGGCAGAAGGAAATGTAAATAAAATTGAATTTCTTTTAAAGCCACATTGATAAGGATGTGTGATAGGAGGAATGTAACATTCGTCCAGGAAGCTCCCAACTCTCTTACTGTTAATGCCTTACTAGAAGGAAAAACAACCTTAACTTGACAAATAGAAAAGCCTCTGGTATCTTGTGTGTCTTCTTTAATACATGAAAGTTCTTTAAAAACCTCCCTTTTCCTTACCTCCCCCAACTCCAGAGTATATAATCACCACCCCTCATGACCCCACTACAACTCTCTCTGCCCATGGGTTCTGGCTTCATGCTTTAATAAAATCACCTTTTTTACACCAAAGGTGTCTCAAGAATTCTTTCCTGACTGACAACCTCAAACCCTAATGTCTTTCCTACATCAAAACAGATGTTTGGTGCCGCAGAAAAGAGGGAGCTGTGGTCACAGAGAAAGGCAAGTGAGAGAGGAGCACACAGGGGAATGTACAAGGAAAACTATAGCTACAAAGCTATTGGCTGGGGAAACAAGAGGGGTGGATTTTCATGAGCTCTTGCAACAGATAGGGCTTAAAGACTAGAGTTTGAAAGGTCACCAAGATTGGCTGGAATAGAGAACAGAGGGCATTGCCCTACTCCTAGAGAAAAGGCAGGCAAATGACCCAGGGACAGATGGTGTGGAAATAATCTGAAAAATACCTGGAAGCAGCGATTACACTGATGCCTCTCTGGGGACAAAGGAGCTGATGGGTATCATTTCTCTCCCCCATCATACCTCTTCATCATAAACTCAGAGCCTCCTGAGGTAAACAGCACAGCACCAACACTAGCCGCCTAACCTGCTTACACAAGTACTACATCCCTGCATTCTGGCATAACTCCCCTTCTTCATCAAGCTTGCCTCAGTCCCAGCAGAGCGGGACCCTCCCCCAGAAGACCAGCAGAAACCTCTGCCAAGAGCACATCTCCCAACCAGAGAGTTTGTCAGGGTTTTAGTTCTAGTGGAAGTAGAATCAGGTCTCATTTAACAAGCAGACCAGAGCAAGCCTTGTTAAAAGTCACCATATTCTGGCCAAGGACCAAACACTGACAATTGCAGGTGAGGACAGCCTCTTCAGATGACTGGCCTGAAGGATAGAGCAGCCAAAATACAGCAGCAAAGTGCATGCAGCACACACCAGAGGCACCCCCTTGAAGTGCCAGGCCCTGGGCACTATAAGAGCTCTTCTTCATAAAGACCTTATCTCTAAGGAGCAAGAAACAACTGGCTTTTCTAACCCAGAGAAGTCAAAAACTTAAACAAAATGCCAAAATGGAAGAATTCATCCCAAATGAAAGAACAAGGTCATGGCCAGAGTTCTAAGTAAAACAGATATATGTAACATGCCTGATGGAGAATTTAAAACAACAGTCAAGGATACCCACTGGGCTTGAGATAAGAATGGAAGACTTCATGGAGGCCCTTATCCCAGAGATAAGAGTTAAAAAGAAATCATTCAGAAATGAAAAATGCAATAGCCAAGATTAGAAACATAGTGGATGTAATGAATACAAGGCTGGAAGAAGCAGAACAAATAAGTGATACAGAGGATAAGATAATGGAAAATAATGAGGCTGAACAAAAGAAAGAAACAAGAATTATGGAACATGAGAACAGACAGAGAACTCAGTGACTCCACCAAACATAATAACATTCATATCATGGGAGTCCCAGAAGAAGAAGAGAGAGAACAGGAGGCAAAAAATTTATTTGAGGAAATAATAGCTGAAAACATCCCTAATCTGGGGAAGGAAACACAAATCCAGATCCCTGAGGCACAGATAATTCTCAAAATCAATAAAAGCAGGCCAAAAACACCAAGACATATCATAATTAAATTAAAAATTAATTTAAATTTAATGTAAACTTTAAAAAAATATAGTGATAAAAACAACATTAAAAAAACAGAAAGACAAAAGTCCCTAACTTACAAGGGAAGACCCATAGGGCTAGCAGGAGATTTTTTGAAAGAAACATAGCAAGCCAAAAGAGACTGGCATGATATATTCTAAGTGTTGAATGGGAAAAATCTGCAGCCAGAATATTCTATCAAGCGAGGCTATCATTCAAAATAGGAGAAAAAATTTCCCAGAGAAACAAAAACCAAAGGAGTTCATAACCACTAAATCAGCCCTGCAAGAAATTAAAGGGGACTCTGGAGTGAAAAAATCTCTAGAAACACTGACTTTATAGGTAACACGATGGCACTAAATTCATATCTATCAACAATTACTCTGAATATACATGGACTAAATACTCCAATCAAAAACAGCAAAGGAAACAGTCAATAAAACAAAGAGGCAACCCATGGAATGGGAGAAGATATTCACAAATGACATATATACGAAAGGCTGATATCCAAGATCTATAAAGAACTTCTCAAGGTCAACACCCAAAAAACAAATAATCATGTCAAAAAATGGGCAGAAGTTTACAACAACATGGATGGAACTAGAGGGTATTATGCTAAGTGAAATAAGTCAATCAGAGAAAGACAATTATCATATGATCTCTCTGATATGAGGAACTTGAGGGTCAGGGCGGGGGTGGTGGGGGATAGGGAGGGAAAAATAATGAAACAAGATGGGATCAGGAAGAAGACAAACCATAAGAGACTCTTAATCTCACAAAACAAACTGAGGGTTACTGGGGGGTGGGAGAGTAGGGATAGGGTGGATGGGTTATGGAAATTGGGAGGGTTTGTGCTATGGTGAGTGCTGTGAAAGGTGTAAGCCTGATGATTCACAGACCTGTACCCCTGGGGCAAATTGAAAAAAAAAAGGGCAGAAGACATGAACAGACACTTCTCCAAAGAAGACATACAAATGGCTAACAGACACATGAAAAAATGTTCATCATCACTAGCCATCAGGGAAACTCAAATCAAAACCATATTGCGATACCATCTTACACCAGTTAGAATGGCCAAAATTAACAGGACAGGAAACAACAAATGTTGGAAAGTATGTGGAGAAGGAGGAACCCTCTTACACTGTGGGTGGGAATGCAAGTTGGTGCAGCTACTTTGGAAAACAGTGTGGAGAGTCCTCAAAAAATTAAAAATAGAGCTACCCTATGACCCTGCAATTGCACTACTGGGTATTTACCCCAAAGCTATAGATGTAGTGAAAAGAAGGGCCATATGTACCCCAATAGCAGCAATGTCCACAACAGCCAAACTGTGGAAAGTGCTGAGATGCCCTTCAACTGACAAATGGATAAAGAAGATATGGTCCAGGGCGCCTGGGTGGCTCAGTGGGTTAAAGCTGCTGCCTTCGGCTCAGGTCATGATCCCAGGGTCCTGGGATCGAGGCCCACATGGGGCTCTCTGCTCAGCAAGGAGCCTGCTTCCTCCTCTCTCTCTGCCTGCCTCTCAGCCTACTTGTGATCTGATCGCTCTCTCTCTCTCTGTGTCAAATAAATAAACAAAATCTTTAAAAAAAAAAAAAGAAGAAGATATGGTCCATATATACAATGTAATTTTACATCTCCGTCAGAAAGGATGAATACCCAACTTTTGTATCAACATGGACGGGTCTGAAGGAGATTATGCTGAGTGAAATAAGTCAAGCAGAGAAAGTCAATTATCATATGGTTTCACTTACTTGTGGAATATAAGGAATAAAATGGAGGACTCTAGGGGAAGGAAAGGAAAAGTGAATTGGGGTAAATCAGAAGGGGAGACAAACCATGAGAGACTGTGGACTCTGAGAAACTGAGGGTTATGGAGGGGAGGGGTGAGGGGTGATGGGTAAGCCTGGTGGTGGGTATTAAAGAGGGCACGTATTGCATGGAGCACTGGGTGTGGTGCATAAACAATGAATCTTGGATCACTGAAAAAAAAAGAGTGGTAACAAGGAAAAAAAAAAAGAAAAGACAAAGTGTGTCAGAATGGATATAAAAATAAGACCCTATCTATATGGTGCCTACTAGAGATTCATTTTAGAACTAAAGATATCTGCAGATTGGAAGTAAGGGGATGGAGAAATATTTACCATGCAAATGGAAGTCAAAAGAAAGCTGAAGTAGCAATATTTATTAAACAAACTAGATTTTAAACCAAAGACTGTAATGAGAGATGAAGAAGCAAATAATAAAAGGGATTATCTAGCAAGAAGATCTAGCAACTGCAAATCTTTATGCTCCCAAGGTAGGAGCACCCAAATATATAAAACAATTAATAACAAACATAAAGGAAATAATTGATAGTAATATAATAATAATAGAGAACTTTAATACCCTTATAGATTTACATCAATGGACAGATCATCTAAGCAGAAAATCAACCAAGAAACAATGGTTTTGAATGACATACTAGACCAGATGAACTTAACAGATACATTCAGAATATGTCACATAGTAGGTCACAAATCATATCTCCACAAGTACGAAAAGATTGAGATCATACCATGCATATCTTTTAACTACACTGCTCTAAAAGTTGAAGTCAATGACAAGAAAAAATTTGGAAAGACCACAAATACATGGAGGTTAAACAATATGCTACTAAACAATGAATGGGTCAACCAGAAAATCAAGAAAATTTTTTTAAAAATTTGTGGAAACAAATGGAAATGAGAACACAATGGTTCAAAACATTTGGGATGCGGCCAAAGTGATCCTAAGAGAGAATTACATAATAATACAGGCCTACTTCAAAAAGCAAAAAAAAAATCTCAAATAAACAAACTAAACTTACACCTAAAGGAACTAGGAAAAAAACAACAAATCAAGCCTAAAGCCAGCAAAAAGAAAGAGATAGTAACGATTAGAGCAGAAACAAATGCTATAGAAACTAAAAAAACAATAGAACAGATAATTGAAACCAGTAGCTAGTTCTTTGAAAAATTTAATAAAATTTAATAAAATAAAAATTTAATAAAATAAAATAAAAATTTAATAAAATTTAATAAAATTTAATAAAATTAAATTTAATAAAATTTAATAAAATTTAATAAACCCCTAGCCAAACTTATCAAAAAGAAAAGAGAAAGGACCCAAATAAATAAAATCACAAATGAGAGGAGAAATAATAACTACTACCCACAAAAACACAAACAATTATATGGGAATATTGTGAAAAACTGTATGCCAATAAGCCTGAAAGAAACGGATAAATTCCTAGAAATGTATAAACATACAAAGTACCAAAATTGAAACAGGAAGAAATATAAAACTGAACAAACCAAGGACCAGCAAAGAAATTGAGTCAGTAATAAAAAATTTCCCAAGAAACAAAATTCCAGGGCCAGATGGCTTCAAATGCAAATTCTACCAAACATTTAAAGAAGAGTTAATACCTATTCTCAAACTATTCCAAAATATAGAAAAGGAAGGAAAATTTCCAAATTCATTCTATGATGCCAGCATTACCCTGATACCAAAATTAGATAAAGATTCCAATAACAAAGAAAACTACAGGCCAGTATCCCTGATGAACAAGGATACAAAAATTCTCAATACAATACTAACAGGGCGCCCGGGTGGCTCAGTAGGTTAAAGCCTCTGCTTTCAGCTCAGGTCATGATCTCAGCGTCCTGGGATCAAGGCCCGCATTGGGCTCTCTGCTCAGCAGGGAGCCTGCTTCCTCCTCTCCCTGTCTCTCTGCTTGCCTCTCTGCCTACTTGTAATCTCTCTCTCTGTGTCAAATAAATAAATAAAATTAAAAAAAAAAAAATACAATACTAACAAATGAAATCCAACAGCACATTGAAAAACCATTCACCAAAATCAAGTGGGATTTATTCCTGGACTGCAAGGATGGTTCCATATTCACAAATCAATCAGTGTGATAAACCACATTAACAAAAGAAAGAATAAACAATATGATCCTTTCAACAAATGCAGAAAAAGTATTTGACAAAGTACAATATCCATTCTAAAAACTCTCAACAAAGTAGGGATAGAGGGAACATACCTCGACATCACAAAGGCCATATATGAAAAACCCATAGCTAATATCCTTAATGGGGAAAAAAAAATGACAGCTTTTATCCACAGTCAGAAACAAGACAGGGATGTCCACTCTCACTGCTATTATTTAACATAGTACTGGAAATCCTAGCTACAGCAATCAGACAACAAAAGGAAATAAAATGTATCAAATCAGCAAGGAAGAAATCACACTTCCACTTTTGGCAGACGACATGATGCTCTATATAGAAAATCTGAAAGAATATGTAAAAAAAATTACTAGAACTGATACATGAATTTGGTGAAGTTTCAGGGTACAAAATCAACATACAGAAATATGTTACATTTCTACATGCCAGTAATGAAGCAGCAGAAGGAGAAATCTCATTTACAATTGCACCAAAAACAATAAGATACCTAGGAATAAACCTAACCAAGGTGGTAAAAGATCTATATTCTGAATGCTATAAAACACTGATGAGGGCGCCTGGGTGGCTCAGTGGGTTAAAGCCGCTGCCTTCGGCTCAGGTCATGATCCCAGGGTCTTGGGATCGAGGCCCACATCAGGCTCTCTGCTCAGCAGGAAGCCTGCTTCCTCCTCTCTCCTCTCTGCCTGCCTCTCTGCCTGCTTGTAATCTCTCTCTCTCTGTGTCAAATGAATAAATAAATCTTTAAAAAAAAAAAAAAAAACACTGATGAAAGAAAGTGAAGATGACTCAAAGTAATGGAAAGCCATTCCATGCTCATGGATTGGAAGAACAAACATTGTTAAAATGTCTATATTACCCAAAGCATTCCACACATTTAATCCAATTCTTATCAAAATACCAATAGCATTTTTCAGAGAGCTAGAACAATCCTAAAATTTGTATGGAACCACAAAAGACCCTGAGTAGACAAAGCTACCTTGAAAAAGAAAAGTAAAGCTGGAGGCACCACAATTCCAGACTTCAAGTTATATTACAAAGTTGTACTGATCAAGACAGTTGGTACTGGCTCAAAATAGACACGTAGATCAATGGAACAGAATAGAAAACCCAGAAATGAACCCATAACTACATATTAAATTAATCTTCAACAAAGCAAGAAAGAATATCCAACGGAAAAAAGATAGTATTCTCAACAAATGATGCTGGGGAAACTGGACAATAACATACAAAAGAATGACACTGGACCACTTTCTTACACCATACACAAAAGGACTAAAGGATTAGGATTAAAGACCTAAATGTGAGACATGAAACCATCAAAATACTAGAAGAGAACACAGGAAATAAACTCTTTGACATCAGCCACAGCAACCTCTTAATAGGTATGTCTCCTGAAGCAAGAGACACAAAAGCAAAAATAAACTATAAACTATTGGGACATCAAAATAAAAAGCCTCTGTAGAGAAGGAAACAATCAAAAAAATAAAAGGTAATCTTCGGAATGGAAGAAGATATTTTCAAAAGACATATTTGGTGAGGGGTTTAGTATCCAAAATATATAAAGAACATCCAAAACTCAATACCCAGTTAACAAATGGGCAGAAGACATGAACAGATATTTTTCTAAGAAGATATCCAGATGGCCAAGGGACATATAAAAACATGCTCAACATCACTCATCATCAGGGAAAGGCAAATCAAAACTATGAGATATCACTTCACATGTGTGAGAATGGCTAAAATTAACAACAGAGGAAACAAGAGGTATTGGCAGGATAAGGAGAAAGGGGAACACTCTTGCACTGTTGGTAGGAATGCAAACTGGTACAGCAACTCTTGAACACAATATGGAGGTTCCTTAGAAAGTTAAAGATAGAACTATCTACTATTAAGCAATTGCACTACTAAGTATTTGCCCAAAGAATACAAAGATACTAATTGAAAGGGATATGTGCACCCAGATTTCAACCAATAGCCAAATTATGGAAAGAGTCCAAATGTCCATAGACTGTTGAATGGATAAAAAAGATACACACACACACACACACACACACACACACACACACACACACACACACAGTAATATTACTCAGCCATGAAAAAGAATGAATTCCTGCCATTTGCAATGACAAGGATAGAACTAGAGAATATTATGCCAAATAAAATTAAGTCAGAGAGGTGTGCCTGGGTGGCTAAGTTGGTTAAACATATGCTTTCAGCTCAGGTCATAATCCCAGTTTCCTACGATTGAGCCCCACATTGGGCTCCCTGCTCAGCAGGGAGCCTGTTTCTCCCTCTCCCTCTGTTGTTCCCTCTGCTTGTGCTCTCTCTCTCAAATAAATAAATAAAATCTTTTTTAAAAAAAGACAAATACCATATGATTTCACTCATATGTAGAATTTAGGAAACAAAACAAATGATTATTGGGGGAGAAAAGAGAGGAAAACCAAGAAAGAGACTCTCAGCTATAGAGAACAAATTGAGGGTTACCAATTTGGAGGTAGCTGGGAGAATGGGTTAAGCAGGTGATGGGGATTAAGGAGTCAACCTGTTATGAAGAGCACTGGGTGTTGTATGTAGGGCTGAATCAGGAAATTGTACATCTGAAGCTCATATTACACTGTATGTTAACTGGAAATTTTTTAAGACTTAAAAATAAAATATATTTGGAGCACCTGGGTGGCTGAGTTGTTAAGTGTCTACCTTTGGCTCATGTCATGATCCCAGAGTCCTGGGATCGAGCCCCACATTGAGCTCCCTGCTTGGCTTCTCCCTCTCCCACTCCCCCTGCTTGTGTTCCTTCTTTCACTCTCACTCGCTCTCTATCAAATACATAAATAAATAAAATCTTTAAAATAAATAAATAAAATATATTTGAAAACTCTAATTAATTGAAATTTTATTAAATAAATATTTGGCCTAGAAATGTCTTTTGGAATGTTTAAATTTTATGTCCATTTTTCATAGCATCTTTTTGCTTTTAATAGCTAATATGATAATTTAGAAAATAGCTTTATTTTTTAAAGTACAGCTATTAACTATTATTAATATCAAAAATATATTACAAAACATTTAAATATATCTTTGATTTCTATCCTACAATAATAAGGTTTTTGAGGTATTCTACCATTTTCAGACAGTAAAATTGAACTAACCTCAGTATTTTTCAACTTTTGTAGTTCATTTTGCAGCCCCAATTTCTCCTGTAATAATACTTGAAAATCACTTTCCATTTGTTTGTATTTCTAAAAGAAAAATACTATAATTTTAGTAATAATGAAAAGCATACTTTTCAATATAGAGAAATTATTGGGGCACTTATTAAAGACTTCATTAACTCATGAAAATAATGAACCATTTGTATTAATCTGTATTATGAATGATAATTGGGGCTGAAAGAAGCAAACTACAAGTAACAATGAATAGAAATTTAGAAGACTATGGGGTATTAGAGTTCAATAGTTCGGAAGTGAAGTGGTTTTGAGTGATAATAAAGTCTAGTAAAATCAAAAAAGACAAAGCTTTCCAGCTCACATATGCATAGAAATTTCTTGAATAAACTGAGGAAGTACTGAATCTTTAAGGTTATGCATCCTGACAATTTCTAAAGTCTAACATTATCAAGGGCAAAGTGCAATTTCAAACTGAGAGTGTTATACTTACAGCCTCTAATAAATCTTGATTAGTCATAGCTCTGAAAAACAAAACAAAAATACCTATAATGTATTATCCTTTTACATTTATATTTTCACTTATGTAACATACTTATATATTTTCTTTGAAAAAACATTAAGATAATACAAACAAGGTTAAGGTACTCTCTGACTACCATTCCAAAAATCCAATTCTCTCTCTAGAGATATTATCAGATTGTTGTGTATTTTTTCAGAACTTGTTTGATGCATTCATAAAATGCTACCTATTTGATTCTATAATTTTTGTTAGTGGGTTAGGTGACTGTTTTCTTTTTGCACATAAATTACATCAATGCATATATTATCCTAAATTTATTTTCACTTAACACAATGCCTGAGATCTATTTATATTAGTAAACACAGACATATTTCACTCCTTTAAGTACCTCTTCTTCTTATTCCATAGCAGGATTTAGCAAACTTTTTCAATTAAGAGCCAGGAAATATTTCAGACTTTGTAGGCCAGATGATCGGTCAACTACCCCAACTCTGCAAAAGCAACTATAGATGATAGGTAAATGAATGGGGCTGGCTAGCTTTGACTCATGGCTGTAGTTTGCTGAACACTGTTCAAAGTTATGGGTAAACTATAGATTTTTTTGATAACTGAATTTATTATAATCCAAAATTTTTAAGCTTTAAGATACAATTAACATACCATCCAACTCATTTAAAGTGTACAGCTCAATGGATTTTAATATATTCACCAAGTTGAGCATCTGTTTTTATTATTTAATTTTAGAACATTTTAATGACCTCAAAAAGAAGCCCTGTACCCATGAACAGTCACTCGCCATTCTTTCCAGGACTGCCTCAACACTAGCAGACACTAATCTACTTTCTGTCTCTAGAGATTTGACTATTCTGGAAATTTCATTTAAATAAAAATATATAAATAAAAATATATAATATGTGGTCTTTTGAAACTGGTTTCTTACACTTAATGCATAATGTTTTCAAGGTTCATCCATGTTGTAGCATGTATCAGTGTTGTGTTCCTTTTTATTGCCAATTATTATTCCATTGTATAGGTGTATATATTTTATTTATCCATTCATCAGTTTATGGGCATTTCTATTGTTTCCACTTTGGGGCTATTATGAATAATGCTACTATGACTATCCATGTACAATTTTGGCTCATATATGTTTTCACTCAGGTATAAACCTAGGAGTAGAAATTCTGGGTCATATGTTGACTTTGTATTTAACATTTTGAAGAACTGACAAACTGGTTTCCATAGCAGACACACCACTTCAATTCCGCCAGCAATGTGTGAGGATCCCAATTCCTCCACATCTTTGCCAACAATTGTTATTGTCATCTTTTTTTTCTTATACTCATCCTTAGTGGTGTGAAGTGGTCTATCACTGCAGTTTTGATTTGAAAGTCCCTAATGACAATGATGCTGGACATCATTTCATATGCTTATTGACCACTGGTATATCTTGCTTCAGAAAATGTATATTCGGATTATTTGCCCATTTTTAATTTGGGTTATTTATCTTCTTCTTATTGAGGCATAAGGGTTCTTTATATATTCTGGATACAAGTCCCTTACCAAATATATGATTTGTAAATAGTTTTTGCATTCTGAGTTACCTTGTCACACTCTTGATGTATCATTTGCAGTACAAAATTTTTAATTTTATGAAAGTCAACTTATCTATTTTTTCTTTTATTTGTTGTGCTTTTGGTGTCCTGTTTAAGGAGCCATTACCTTACTCCAGGCCACAAAGATTTATTCCTATGTTTCTTCTAAAAGGTTTATACTTTTAGCTCTTAAATCTATGCCTTCAGTGATTTTTGAGTTAGTTCTAGTGGGTGGCATAAAGAAAGGATGCAACTTTAATCTTTTGCATACAGATATCCAGGTGTCCAAGTATCAGTTATCAAAAAGACTATTCTTTCCACAGATGATATATCCAATAAAAGGTTAATATCCAAAATATATAAAGAATTTATAGAAGTCAACACTAAAAAAACCAAAGTCTGATTTTTAAATGGGCAAAGGACATGAATAAACATTCTCCCAAAGACAAACACCTGGCAAACAGACAAATGAAAAGATACTCAACATCACTAACCATTGGGGAAATACAAATCAAAACTATGGTAAGATATCACCTCCCACCTCCTATATGACTAAAATCAAAAACGCAAGAAATAACAAGGACTGATGAGAACACAGAGAAAAAGAAACCCTTGTGCACTTCTGGTGAGAATGCAAACTGGCACAGTCATTTGGAAAATAGTATGGAGGTTCCTCAAAAAATTAAACATAGAACTACCTTACAAATCCAGTAATCACACTACTGAGAATTTAACCAAAGAATAAAAAAACACTAATTCAAAAGGAAAGATACACCCTTACGTTTATTGAAGCATTATTTACAATAACCAAACTGTGGAAGCAACCAAAGTGTCCATGAATGATGAATTGATAAAGAAGATAGATAGATATAGATGATATAAATATAGATAGATGATAGATAAATGATAGAGAGATAATAGATGATGATAGATAGATGATAGATAGATAGATAGATAGATAGATAGATAGATAGATAGATAGATAGATAGATGATAGATAGATAGACAGATACACACATTCAATGGAATAGTATTCAGCCATATGAAGAATAAAATGTTGCCATTTGCAACAACATGGATCTAGAGGGAACAATGCTAACTGAAATATGTCAGAGAAAGACAAGATATCAACGATTTCATTCATATGTGGAATTTAAGAAAACAAATGAACAAAGGGAAAAAAAAGAGACAAACCAAGAAACAGTCTCCTAAATATAGAGAACAAACTGGTGGTTACCAGAGGAACAGTGGGTGGGTGGATGATGAAATAGATAAAGGGGATTAAGAATACACCAGGTAATATATAGAATTTGTTGAATCATACTGTAGACCTCTGAAACTAATATGAGACTATTTTAATTATACTTGAATAAAAAATAAAAACACTTTTTTTTAAAAAATACTATTATTTTCTCTACTGAATTGTGTTGGCCTCCCTGTTAAAAATCAATTGACCATAAATATTAGGGTTTATTTCTAGACATTCAATTTTATTCCATTGATGTATGTAGGACTAACCTTATGCTACTGCATTCTCTTGATTACTAGAGGATTGGATTAAGTTTTAAAGTTAGTTAAATGTAAAAAAATAATAAAAATAATAACAAAATTAAACATGAGCCCCCCAACTTTATTCTTCTTAATATTTCTTTGGCTATTCTGGATTCCTTGCATTTCTATATGAATTTCAGGATCAGCTTGTCAGTTCACCAAAAAGAAAGTTGAGATTTTGACAGTGATTGCATTGAATCTATAGCTCAATTTGAGGAGCACTGCCATTTTAAGATTATTAAATCTAACAGCCCATGAAAATGGAATGTGTACCCATTTGATTAGGTCTTCTTTAAGTTCTTTAAACGTTTTGCCGTCTTCAGTGCAACAGAAGTCTTACACATCTTTTGTTAAATTATTTCTTGTTGTCTGTCATATTACTTTAAAAGGAATTGTTTTATTTCATTTGTGGAATGTTCATGACTAGTGTACTAGTTTCCTAAGGCTGCTGTTACAAAGTATCACAATCTGGGTAACTTAAAACAACAAAAATTTATGTTCTTACAGTTCTGGAGACGATAAATCTAATATTAAGTTGTTAGGGCCATACTACCTCTGAAACTTCGAAAGGAGAATCCCTGTTTTCTTCTTCTCGCATCTAGTAATGCCTGGTACTCTTAGGATTGTAGTAGCATAAATCCAATCTCTGCCTCCATAACTTATTCCCTCTTTGTATACTGTCTTCTCCAATTATTACAAGGATATCAGTCATATTGGAATAAGGGCCAATCCTGCCCCACTGTGACTTCATCTTAACTAATTACATCTACAATGATCCTATTTGAAAAAAATTTCTTTATGAGATACCAGGAGTTAGAGCTTCAACATAACTCTTTGGGGGACACATTTCAACCTGTAACAGTTAGTGTATAGAAACAATTGATTTTTATTTATAAACCTTGTAGGCTGCAAATGCAAATTCACTTTATTTCTTCATATAGATTTTAGTGGATCCCTTAAGATTTCCTATATACAAGATCATGACAACTACAAAAAGAGGTAGTTTTACTTCTTCCTATCCCAATATGAACACCGTTCATTCCTTTTCTTCTCTAATTGCCCTGCCTAGAACCTGCACTACAATGATGAATAGATGTGGTAGGAATGTCCTGTTTTCTTCTTGACCTTAGAATGTATTAAATCTTTCACCATTAAGCATACTGTTACCTATGGGTTTTCATAGATAGCCTTTATCAGATTAAGGAAATTCCCTTCTGTTCCTAATTTGTGAAGTATTTTTATCATGAAATGCTTGGATTTTGTCAAACGCTTTTACTTTGTCTAGTAAGCTGATCATGGGATATTTTTTGTCCTTCTTTCAATTAGTCCTGGGTATTATATTAATTGATATTGCATTTTAAACCAACCTTGCATTCCTAGGATAATTTCACTTGCTTGTGGTGTATAACCTAGTTTATATATTGCTAGATTCAATTTGCTACTATTTTGCTGAAAATTTTGGCATTCATATTCATATTAGTCTATAATTTTCTTGCCGTTATTTTTGTCTGATTTTTATATTAGAATAATACTAACCTCATGGAATGAGTTGAAAAGTGCTAACTCCTCTTCTACATTTTGGAAAAGTTTGTGAAAGGATGATATTAATTCCTCTTTAAGTATTTTATAGAATTCACCAGTTAAGCCCTACAGCCTGAGCACTTCTTGGTAGAAGCTATATTAAGTACTAATTAACTTTTTTTTGAATAATGATATTTGAATTTAATGTAGCATTTTCTTTTTTTTTAATTTGTTTTTATTATTATTATTTGCCCCAGGGGTACAGGTCTGTGAATCATCAGGCTTCCGCCTTTCACAGCATTCACCATAGGACAAACCCTCCCCAATGTCCATAACCCATCCACCCTATCCCTACCCTCCCATCCCCAGCAACCTTCAGTTTGTTTTGTGAGGTTAGGAGTCTTTTATGGTTTGTCTCTCCCCATCCCATCTTGTTTCATTATTCCCCCCCCCACCCCACACAACCTCCCACCCTGCCCCTCAAGTTCCTCATATCAGAGAGATATGATAATTGTCTTTCTCTGATTGACTTATTTCGCTTAGCATAATACCCTCTAGTTCCATACACGTCGTTGCAAATGGCAAGATTTCGTTTCTTTTGATAGCTGCATAGTATTCCATTGTATATATATACCACCTCTTCTTTATCCATTCATCTGTGGATGGACATCTAGGTTCTTTCCAAAGTTTGGCTATTGTGGACATGGCTGCTATAAACATTCGAGGGCATGTGCCCCTGAGGATCACTACCTTTGTATCTACGGCAAATACCCAGTAGTGTGATTGCTGGGTCGTAGGGTAGCTCTATTTTCAACTTTTTGAGGAACCTCCACACTGTTTTCCAGAGTGGCTGCAGCAGCTTGCATTCCCACCAACAGTGTAGGAGGGTTCCCCTTTGTCCGCATCCTCACCAACATCTGTCGTTTCCTGACTTGTGGATTTTAGCCATTCTGACTGGTGTGAGGCGGTATCTCACTGTGGTTTTAATTTGTATTTCTCTGAAGCCGAGTGATGTTGAGCACTTTCTCATGTGTCTGTTGGCCATTTGGATGTCTTCTTTGGAGAAATGTCTGTTCATGTCTTCTGCCCATTTCTTGACTGGGTTATTTGTTTTATGGGCGTTGAGTTGGAGAAGCTCTTTATAGATTTTGGATACAAGCCCTTTATCTGATATGTCATTTGCAAATATCTTCTCCCACTGTGTCAGTTGTCTTTTGGTTTTGTTGATTGTTTCCTTTGCTGTGCAAAAGCTTTTAATCTTGATGGATTCCCAATAGTTCATTTTTGCCCTTGCTTCCCTTGCCTTTGGTGATGTTCCTAGGAAGAAGTTGCTATGGTTGAGGTCGAAGAGGTTGCTGCCTGTGTTCTCCTCAAGGATTTTGATGGATTCCTTTCTCACTTTTGGACTTTTATCCATTTTGAGTCTATTTTTGTGTGTGCTGTAAGGAAATGTTCCAGTTTCATTTTTCTGCATGTGGCTGTCCAGTTTTCCCAACACCATTTGTTGAAGAGACTGTCTTTATCCCACTGGACATTCTTGCCTGCTTTTTCAAAGATTAGTTGACCATAGAGCTGAGGGTCCATTTTTGGGCTCTCTATTCTATCCCACTGATCTATGTGTTTGTTTTTGTGCCAGTACCATACTGTCTTGATGATGACAGCTTTGTAATAGAGCTTGAAGTCTGGAATTCTGATGC
>LNAC01001864.1:45816-80576 GCA_002007465.1 Ailurus styani
TTTTTTTTTTCAACATTCCTTTGGCTATTCGGGGTCTTTTCTGGTTCCATATAAATTTTAGGATTATTTGTTCCATTTCTTTGAAATAAATTGCTGGTATTTTGATGGGGATTGCGTGCATTAAATGTGTAGATTGCTCTAACATAGACATTTTCACAATATTTGTTCTTCCAATCTATGAGCATGGAATGTTTTTCCACTTCTTTGTGTCTTCCTCAATTTCTTTCATGAGTACTTTATAGTTTTCTGAATACAGATTCTTTGCCTCTTTGGTTAGGTTTATTCCTAGGTATCTTATGGTTTTGGGTGCAATTGTAAATGGGATTGACTCTTTAATTTCTCTTTCTTCTGTTTTGTTGTTGGTATATAGAAATGCAACTGATTTCTGTGCATTGATTTTATATCCTGACACTTGACTGAATTCCTGTATGAGTGCTAGCAGTTTTGGAGTGGAGTCCTTTGGGTTTTNCTTCGGTTTTCCACATAAAGTATCATATCATCTGCAAAGAGTGAGAGGTTGACTTCTTCCTTGCCGANGGGATGCCTTTTATTCCTTTTTGTTGTCTGAATGCTGAGGCTAGGACTTCTAGTACTATGTTGAATAGCAGTGGTGATAGTGGACAGCCTTGCCGTGTTCCTGTGTTTAGGGGGAAAGCTCTCAGTTTTTCTCCATTGAGAATGATATTTGCTCTCGGTTTTTCATAGATGGCTTTGATGATATTGAGGTATGTACCCTCTATGCCTACACTGTGTAGAGTTTTGATTAAGAAAGGGTGCTGTACTTTGTCAAATGCTTTTTCAGCATCTATTGAGAGGATCATATGGTTCTTGTTCTTTCTTTTATTAATGTCTTGTATCACATTGATTGATTTGCGAATGTTAAACCAACCTTGCATCCCAGGAATAAATCCCACTTGGTCGTGGTGAATAATCCTTTTAATATGCTGTTGGATCCTACTGGCTAGTATTTTGTTGAGGATTTTTGCATCCGTATTCATCAAAGATATTGGTCTGTAATTCTCCTTCTTGATGGGGTCTTTGCCTGGTTTGGGGATCAAGGTAATGCTGGCCTCATAAAAGGAGTTTGGAAGTTTTCCTTCCAATTCTATTTTTTGGAACAGTTTCAGGAGAATAGGTATTAATTCTTCTTTAAATGTTTGGTAGAATTCCCCTGGGAAGCCGTCTGGCCCTGGGCTCTTGTTCGTTGGGAGATTTTTGATGACTGCTTCAATCTCCTTACTGGTGATGGGTCTATTCAGGTCTTCAGTTTCTTCCTGGTTCAGTTTTGGTAGTTTATATTTCTCTAAGAATGCATCCATTTCTTCCAGATTGTCAAATTTGCTGGTGTAGAGTTGCTCATAATATGTTCTTAGAATTGTTTGTATTTCTTTGGTGTTGGTTGTGATCTCTCCTCTTTCATTCATGATTTTATTAATTTGAGTCCTTTCTCTTTTCTTTTGGATAAGTCTGGCCAGGGGTTTATCAATCTTATTAATTCTTTCAAAGAACCAGCTCCTAGTTTCGTTGATTTGTTCCACTGTTCTTTTGGTTTCTATTTCATTGATTTCTGCTCTGATCTTTATGATTTCTCTTCTCCTGTTGGGTGTAGCCTTTCTTTGCTGTTCTTTCTCTAGCTTTTGTAGGTGTAGAGTTAGGTTGTGTACTTGAGACCTTTCTTGTTTCTTGAGAAAGGCTTGTATTGCTATATACTTTCCTCTTAGGACTGCTTTTGCTGTGTCCCAAAGATTTTGAACAGTTGTGTTTTCATTTTCATTTGTTTCCATGAATTTTTTTAATTCTTCTTTAATTTCCTGGTTGACCCATTCATTCTTGAGTAGGGTGTTCTTCAGCCTCCATGTATTTGAGGTCTTTCCAACTTTCCTTTTGTGGTTGAGTTCTAGTTTCAGAGCATTATGGTCTGAAAATATGCAGGGAATGATCCCAATCTTTTGGTACCTGTTGAGACCTGATTTGTGACCCAGAATATGGTCTATTCTGGAGAATGTTCCATGTGCACTGGAGAAGAATGTGTTTTCTGTTGTTTTGGGATGGAATGTTCTGAATTTACCTGTGATGTCCAACTGGACCAGGGTGTCATTTAAAGCCTTTATTTCCTTGTTGATCTTTTGCTTTGATGATCTGTCCATTTCAGTAAGGGGGGTGTTCAAGTCCCCTACNGAATATTGTATTATTGTCAATGTGTTTCTTTGATTTTGGTATTAATTGGTTTATATAATTGACTGCTCCCATGTTAGGGGCATAGGTATTTATGTTTGTTAGATCTTCTTGTTGGACAGATCCTTTTAGTATGATATAGTGTCCTTCTTCATCTCTTATGATATTCTTTGCCTTAAAGTCTAGTTTATCTGATATAAGGATTGCCACTCCAGCTTTCTTTTGCTGTCCATTGGCATGGTAAATTGTTTTCCATCCCCTCACTTTAAATCTGGAGGTGTCTTTGCGTGTAAGATGAGTTTCTTGTAGACAGCATATCGATGGGTCTTGTTTTTTTATCCATTCTGATACCCTGTGTTTTTAGTTGGGACATTTAGTCCATTTACATTCAGAATACTTATTGAGAGATATGAATTTAGAGCCATTGTATTGCCTGTAAGGTGACTGTTATTGTATATTGTGTTTCTTCCTTTCTGGTCTATGTTTCTTTTAGGTTCTCTTTGCTTAGAGGACCCCTTTCAATATTTCCTGTAGGGCTGGCTTGGTGTTTGCAAATTCCTTGAGTTTTTGTTTATCCTGGAAGATTTTAATCTCTCCTTGCATTTTCAATGACAGCCTAGCTAGATATAGTATTCTTGGCTGCATATTTTTCTCGTTTAGTGCTCTGAATATATCATGCCAGCTCTTTCTGGCCTGCCAGGTCTCTGTGGATAGGTCTGCTGACAATCTAATATTTCTACCATTGTATACACCTCTTGTCCCGAGCTGCTTTCAGGATTTTCTCCTTGTCAGTAAGACTTGTAAGTTTTACTATTAGATGATGGGGTGTGGACCTATTTTTATTGATTTTGAGGGGGGTTCTCTGTGCCTCCTCGATTTTGATGCTTGTTCTCTTAGCCAAATTAGGGAAATTCCGTGTTAAAATTTGCTCCAATATACCTTCTGCCCCCCCCTTCTTCTAGGATCCCAATTATTTTTACTATTAGATGATGGGGTGTGGACCTATTTTTATTGATTTTGAGGGGGGTTCTCTGTGCCTCCTCGATTTTGATGCTTGTTCTCTTAGCCAAATTAGGGAAATTCCGTGTTAAAATTTGCTCCAATATACCTTCTGCCCCCCCCTTCTTCTAGGATCCCAATTATTCTAATATTGTTTCGTCTTATGGTATCACTTATCTCTCGAATTCTCTCCTCATGGTCCAGTAGTTGTCTCTTTTCCTCCTCTTCTTTATTCTCTGACATTTTGTCTTCTAAATCACTAATTTTGTCTTCTGCCTCATTTATCCTAGCAGTAAGAGCCTCCATTTTTAATTGCACCTCACTAATAGCTTTTTTGATTTCAGCTTGGTTAGATTTTAGTTCTTTTATTTATCCAGAAAGGATTTTTATTTCTCTAGGGAAGCCTTCTCTATTATCTTCCATGGTTTTTTCGAGCCCAGCCAGCACCTTAAGAATCATCACTCTGAACTCTAGTTCTGTCATGTTATTAATGTCCTCATTGATTAGGTCCCTAGCCGTCATTACTGCCTCTTGTTCTTTTTTTGTGTGTTGATTTTTTCCTCCTTGTCATTTTGTGTGGATAAGAATAGATGGATGAGAGAACAAAATACAAAGGGGTAGCAATGACCCCAGAGAAATATATACTAACCTAATCAGAAGAGAACTGGAACTTCCGGAAGGTGGTGGATTTTCTGTTTCTAGCATCGCTGCTCTTCTTCTCTTGATCTTCTGTAGAATTTGTAGGTTTTCAGAATAGTTTGCTAGTTATCTGGGTGAATTTCTGGGACCTGATGATAATTGGTCTCCTACTACTCCACCATCTTGCCGCTTGCCTAATTAAGTCTTTTTACTTGTTAAATTTCCATCCAGATTTCCTAGTTCTTCTTGAATCAATTTAGTGTGTGTCTTTCTAGGAATTTTTCCATATCATCTAAATTATCTAATTTGTTGTCATACAGTTGTTTATAATATTCCCATATAATCCTTTTACCATAGATTATTGAGTCATGCTCCTAATAAAAATTGGAACTCTTTTCTTTGTTATTATCAGAGTTATGTGATAAATTCCTTTTTATATATGCCTCCTTGAACATATTCCTTTCTCTAAGGTAGGTTAAAGGAAGTTTGCTACACAGGTATACATTTCTGTTGCTATTGTTAAATAAATTGTGCTAAATTGTCCTATAAAGTAGGCAATTCCTTTTGTAGTGGCATTTCAAAAGTATTCATTGTCCTACAGCTCTGTCAAGATTGGATATTAGGGTTGCCTGGGTGGCTCAATGGGTTAAAGCCTCTGCCTTCAGCTCAGGTCATGATCTCAAGGTCCTGGGATCAAGCCCAGCATCAGGCTCCCTGCTCAGCAAGGAGTCTGCTTCCTCCTCTCTCTCTGCCTGCCTCTCTGCCTTCTTGTCATCTCTCTCTGTGTCAAATAAATAAATAAAATCTTTTAAAAAAAAAGATTTGATATTAGAAAATTTTAACTTTTTGTTAAACCTATGGCAAAAAAAAAGTACATCATTGATGGTTTGCTTTGTATCACAGTCAGACTGAACATCTCCTAAAATATTTTTCAGTCACTTTTTTCTTTTTGTCTCTTCCTTAAATTATCTGTATATATACTATGTGTATTTTTCAAAGGTTGTTTGCTTTTTTAGGAATTATATATTACTGTCATCATTCCATTCTATTTTATAAACACAAATATTTTCTTACAATCCACAGCTTATCATTTAACTTTGATTCACTATTGAAGAAGATGTTTTTAATTTTGATAGTCAAATGCCTTCCCTATATGTACAATTTTGTGTTCTTATATTTAGGTTTGTAATCTACATTAAATTTAGTTTTTTGAATGTATAAGAAACTGTCATTATGTTTTGGGCAAATGGATACTTTTACCTTGCCAGTGTCATAAGCAGCCACTAAAATTTTAGACTTTGAATTTGCCAAATTGGAGTTATACTCCCTTCTTTGACATAACTACATGTGCCCGGGCTGAAGACAGCTTAAAAGGCAAGACGGTCTACTATCCTTACATCTGACCCCTATGCCTCCTTATGCCTACACATCATGGTGGATTTCTTACTAATAAGCCTATTTCCCAGAGGAGGGGCAGGATGGCAGAGAAGTGGGAGTCCCTGTTTTAACGGGTCCCCTGAAGTAAGCTAAATATCTAACAGAACACTCTGAGCACCTATGAAATCAGCCTGAGAAGATTATACACTTCTGGATCTCTACAGGGGCAGGAGGTCACAAGCAGAGAGCCCTCTGAAAAGCCTCAAAAAGCCGCCCAAGAACAAAAACCTCCAGAGAACAAAAACATGAAAAACCGGTTTCCACAGAGTCCAGCCCATTGATAGAGGGCATGGCAACTCAGGGAAAGCAAGATTGAGTGAAAAACAATGCAACAAGCCCCTCCCCCAGAAAACAAGCCAAAAGAATAAGAGGACAATAAACACAGGGTCCCCATAAAACTGTAAAACCACAACATCATGGGGAAAACAATATATTAAGCTCCTGGTATTGCCCCCAAAACCTGTATATTTCATAGATACAACTTTTTATTTAATTCCTTCTTACAGTTCTTCTTTTTTTTTAATCTTACCATTTTTAACACTTACCATTGCAATGAGGTATTTAATACAACATATTTCATAATAACTTCTTAACTTGAACTTTTTTCATACATATACCTGGATTTTTTTCTTTTTCTTGTTTTCTTTTTAATATATATATAGATACAGGCTTCACGGTAATCCTTTTTCCCTATTCAATACTACCATCATGTATAAGCCAGTTTTAATTTCTCTATCTCTAGAAAGTTGAGTCCTTTAACAAAGATAACAAGATATATCCAGGAAGTACTGAAATAATTTCCCTTGCCCACATTAAGGTTTTATAAATACCTACCCACCTAATTCTTCTGTCAGTGCTTCTGTGTATTTGTTTTTGTTATTGTACTGTATAAATCTTATTCTTGGGATTCATTTTGGCTGGGTTTTTCCTTCTTTTTAATTTTTAGTCTCTTACTTTTCTCAGTCTTTTTGTTTGTTCATTTTTGGTTTATGTACCTTATAAATCTTACTATTGGGACTTATTTTGGCTGGGTTTTTTCTTGTTGTTTCTCTCTCTCTCTCTTATTTATTTATTTTTTTTTTATTAATTTTCTCTTTGATGGTGACTTCTGATTGCCCCAAAACATTCCAAGGGCACCCTGACTGAATCACGATAAATATATTCAGCTATACATCCCCTCAACCACCTCTCACCAAAATGACTAGGAGGAGGAACACCCAGCAGAGGAAAAATTCAGAGACTGTGACTTCTGCCACCAAACTATTGGATATGGACCTAAACAATATGTTGGAAATGGAATTCAGAGTAAAAATTGTCCAGGCAATGGATGGATTAGAGAAGACCATTAGTGGCAACATACAATCTCTAAAGGCGGAATTGAGAGCTGATCTGGCAGAAGTCAAAAATACTATCGAGACCCAAGCTAATCTAAATACTCTAACAGCTAGGAGAACTGAGCCTGAAGATCGAATTAGTGATCTAGAAGACAGGCTGATAGAAAAGCAGGATAAGGAGGACGCATGGAACAAACAGCTTAGAAGCCATGGGAACAGAATTAGGGAAATAAATGACACCATGAAACGTTCAAATGTCAGAATTATTGGGATCCCTGAGGGGGTAGAGAAAGAGAAAAAACTAGAAGATGTAGTTGATCAAATATTGGATGAAAATTTCCCTAATCTGAGGAATGAACAAAAGTTCATGTCCTAGAGGCAGAGAGGACACCCCCCAAGATCAACAAGTCCAGAAAGACCCCCAGACACTTAATTGTGAGATTCATGAATCATAAATTCAGACAGGAGGAATTAAGGCTAGCTAGGGGGAAGTGATTCCTTACATATAGAGGAAGGACCATTGGAATAATGTCGGACCTGTCCACAGAAACCCAGCAAGCCAGAAAGGGCTGGCAAGACATATTCAGGGGACTAAATGAGAAGAACATGCAACCAAGAATACTTTATGAAGCAAGGGTGATATTCAGAATGGATAGAGAGATAAAGAGCTTCCAAGATCAGCAAGGTCTAAAAGATTATGTGACCACCAAGCTGGCACTACAAGAAATATTATGGGGTGTACTATAAAAGAAGAAAGAATCCAAAGGGACATACTACAGAAAGTTACACACACAATTCATAGAAACAAGGACTTCACAGGCAAAACGATGTCAACAAAAACTTAACTTTCAATAATTACTCTCAATGTGAACAGCCTAATGTTCCCATAAAAAGGCACAGAGTTGCAGACTGGATAAAATGACAGGACCATCCATATGCTGTCTACAAGAGATGGATTTTGAACCTAAAGATACATTCAGACTGAAAGTGAAGGGATGGAGAACCATCTTTCATGCCAATGGGCCTCAAAAAAAAAACTGGGGCAGTGATTCACATATCAGATAAATTAGATTTTAAGCTAAAGACTGTAGTCAGAGATACAGAAGGACACTACATCATTCCTAAAGGGTCTATCCACCAAGAAGATCTAACAATTGTAAATATTTATGCCCCCAACATTGGAAGCAACCAACTACATAAGCCAACTGTTAAACAAAATAAAGAGTCATATTGATATGAATATATTAATTGTAGGAGATCTTAATACACCACTCTCAGCAACAGAAAGATCCTCTAAGCAGAAAATCAACAACAAAACAAGAGCTTTGAATGACACATTGGACCACAAGGACCTCAGAAATATACACAGAATATTCCACCCTAAGACAACAGAATACTCATTCTTCTCAAGCGCACATGGAACTTTCTCCAGAATAGAGCACATACTCAGTCACAAATCAGGGCTCAACCGATACCAAAAGATTAAGATTATCCACTGCATATTCTCAGACCACAGTGCTTTGAAACTGGAACTCAACCACAAGAAAAAGTTTGGAAGGAATTCAAACACTTGGAAACTAAAGACCATCCTGCTCAAGAATGTTTGGATCAACCAAGAAATCAAAGAAAAACTTAAATAATTCGTGGAAACCAATGAAAATGAAGACACATCGGTCCAAAACCTATGGGATATGGCAAATGTTTTACTAAGGGGGAAATACATAGCCATCCAAGCCTCACTCAAAAAAACTGAAAGATCCCGAATATATAAACTCTCTTTACACCTTAAGTAACTGGAAAATCAACAACAAAGTAAGCCAACCCCATGCACAAGAAGGGAAATAATTAAGATCAGAGCAGAGATCATTGAGTTAGAAACTAGAGAAACAGTAGAACACATCAACAAAACTAGAAGCTGGTTCTTTGAAAGAATTAATAAGATCGATAAACCACGGACCAAACTAATCCAAAAGAAAAGAGAAAGGGCTCAAGTTTATAAAATTATGAATGAAAGGGGAGAGATAATGACTAACACCAAGGAAATAGAAACAATCATCAGAAACTATTATCAAAAGCTATATACCAGTAAGTTAAGCAACCTAGAAATGGATACATTCCTGGAAACCTGGAAACTTCAAAGACCAAAACAGGAAGAAACTGACAACCTCAATAGACCAGTATCTACACTAAGGAGTTTGAAGCGGTGATCAAAAACCTCCCAAAAAAACTAGAGTACAGGACCTGACAGATTCCCTTGGGAATTCTATCAAACATTCAAAGAAGAAATAATACCTACTCTCCTGAAGCTGTTGCAAAAAATAGAAACAGAGGGAAAACTCTTTTAAAACTCTTTCTATGAAGCCAGCATTACCCTGATCCCCAATCCAGGCAAAGATCCCATCAAATAGGACAATTTCAGACCAATATCCTTGATGAATGTGGATGCCAAGATTCTCAACAAGATCCTAGCTAATACGCTCCAACAGTACATTAAAAAGATTATTCACCATGACCGTGGGATTTATCCCTGGGATGCAAGGGTGGTTCAACATTCGCAAATCAATCAATGTGATAGAACAAATCAAGAGAAGAGAGAAGAACCACATGGTCCGCTCAATTGATTTGGAAAAAGCATTTGACAAAGTACATCATCCTTTTCTGATTAAAACTCTTCAAAGTATAGAGATAGAGGGAACATTCCTCAACTTCATAAAACCTATCTATAAAAAACCCACAGCAAATATCATTCTTAATGGGGAAAAACTGACAGAATTCCCATTGAGATTAGGAACACAACAAGGATGTCCACTCTGACAACTGTTGTTCAACATACCAGAAGTCCTAGTAACAGCAATCAGACAACAAAAAGAAAGAAAGGCATTCAAATTGGCAAAGAAAGGCATTCTCTCTCTTCACAGATGACATGATACTTTATAGGGAAAACCCAAAAGACTCCACACCCAAACTACTAGAACTAATACAGCAATTCAGTAATGTGGCAGGATACAAAATCAATCCACAGAAACCAGTTGCTTTCTTAAACACTAACAATGAAAATATACAAGGGGAAATTAGAGAATTGATTCCAATTACTATAGCACCAAGAACCATAAGATACCTTGGAATAAACCTAACCAAAGAGGTAAAGGACCTCTACTTGAGGAACTACAGAAAACTCAAGAAAGAAATTGAAGAAGACACAAAATATGGAAAAACATTCCATGCCTCATGGATCAGAAGAATAAACATTGTTAAAATGTCTATACTGCCCAGAGCAATCTATACTTTCAATGCCATCTGTTGGGCATCTGGGCTGTTTGCACAGTTTGGCGATTGTGGCCATTGCTGCTATGAACATGGGGGTACATATGGCCCTTCTTTTCACTACATCTGTATCTTCGGGGTAAATACCCTATAGTACAATTGCAGGGTCATAGTGTAGCTCTATTTTTAATTTTTTCATTTTAATTCCACACTGTTTTCCAAAGTGACTACACCAACTTGCATTCCCACCAACAGGGGAAGAGGGTTCCCCTTTCTCCACATCCTCTCCAACACTTCTTGTTTCCTGTCCTGTTAATTTGGGCCATTTTACCATACTTGTGTAAGGTGGTATCTCAACATGGCTTTGATTTGAGTTTCCCTGATGGCTAGTGATGAACATTTTTTCATGTGTCTGTTGGCCATTTGTCTTCTTTGGAGAAGTGTCTGTTCATGTCTTCTGCCCATTTTTTGACATGATTATCTGTTTTTTGGGCGTTGAGCTTGAGAAGTTCTTTATAAATCTTGGATATCAGTCCTTCGTCTGTAGTGTCATTTGCGAATATCTTCTCCCATTCCATAGGTTGCCTCTTTGTTTTGTTGACAACATGTTTCCTTTGCTGTGCAGAAGGTTTTTATCTTGATGAAGTCCCAAAGGTTCATTTTTGCTTTTGTTTCCTTTGCCTTTGGAGACGTGTTTTGAAAGAAGTTGCTGTGACCAATGTCGAAGAGGTTGCTGCTTATGTTCTCCTCTAGGATTTTGATAGATTCCTGCCTCACGTTGAGGTCTTTCATCCATTTCGAGTTTATCCTTGTGTATGGTGTAAGAGAATGGTCGAGTTTCATTCTTCCATACATAGCTGTCCAATTTTCCCAGCACCATTTATTGCAGAGACCAAAAGAACCAGCTTCTAGTTTCATTGATTTGTTCTCTTCTTTTGGTTTCTATTTCATTGATTTCTGTTCTAATTTTTATTATTTCTCTCTATCTGCTTGGTTCAGGCTTTATTTGCTGTTCTTTTTCCAACTCTCCTAGGTTTAAGTTTAGCTTATGTATTTGAGTATTTTCCAATTTTTTCAAAAAGGCTTGCATTCCTATGTACTTCCCTCTTAGGACCACTTTGGCTGTATCCCAAAGGTTTTGAACAGTTGTGCTTTCATATTCATTTCTTTCCATGAATTATTTTAATTCTTCCTTAATTTCCTTAATTCATTCATGAGTAGGATGCTCTTTAGCCTCCAAATGTTTGAATTCCTTCCAAATTTTCTCTTGCAATTGAGTTTCAAAGCATTGTGGTCTGAAAATATGCAGGGAAAAATCCCAATCTTTTGGTACCATCTGAGACCTTATTTGTGAACCCGTGTATGATCTATACTGGAGAATGTTCCCTGTGCACTCAAGAGGAATGTGTGTTCTCTTGGAAGAGTGAAAAAAAATAAAATTAAGAAGTTTAAAAAAAAAAGAAAGAAGGAGTATTCTGTTGCTTATATATCTGTGTATATATCTGTGAAATCCATCTGGTCCAGGGCATCATTCAAAGCCCTTGTTTCCTTGTTGATCTTGTGCTTGGATGATCTGTCCATTGCTGTGAGTGTAGTGAAGTCCCCTAGTATTATTGTATTATTATCAATTTAATTTTATTATTAGTTGATTTATATAACTGGCTGCTCCCAAGTTAAAGAGCATAAATACTTATAATTATTAGATTCTTATAGGATATATCCTTTAATTGTGACACTATATCATAGTGTCATTCTTTATTACAGTCTTTGGTTTATAATCTAATTTTTCTGATATAAGGATTGTCACCCAGCTTTCTTTTGATGTCCACTGGCATGATAGCTGGTTTTTCAAACCCCCCTACCCCCCGCTTTCATTCTGGAAGTGCTTTTAGGTCTAAAATGAGTCTATTATAGACAGTATATGGATAGGTCTTGCTTTTTATCAAATCTTATACTCCGTTTTTTTTTTTTACTCTGTGTCTTTTGATTGAAGCATTTATACCATTTACATTCAGAATAACTATTGAAAGATATGAATTTAGTGCTATTGTATTACGTGTATAGTCCCTGTTTCTATAGATTATCTCTGTTTCTTTCTCTTTACTGTTACTCTTGAGCTCTCTCTTCACTTACAAGACCCTGATTTAATGATCATAGATTCTTTTAGTTTCTGTTTGTCCTAGAAGTTCTTTATCTCTCTTTCCATTCTGAATGACAGACTTTCTGGAAAAAGTATTCTTGGCTGTATGTTTTCCTCATTTAGTACCCTGAATATATCATACCAGCCCTTTCTGGCCTGCCAGGTCTCTGTGGATAGGTCTGTTGCCCATCTAATGTTCCTACCCGATTAGGTTAAGAAGTTCTTGTCTCAAACTACTTTCAGGATTTTCTCTTTATCTCTGAAATTTGCAAGCTTCACTATATTTGTTGAGGTATCAATCTATTTTTATTGATTTGGGGGGGGGGCGGCTTCTCTCTACCTCCAGGAGTTGAATACCTGTTTTCTTCCCAAATTAGGGAAGTTCTCACCTATGATTTGCTCAAATATACTTCTGTCCATCTCTTTCTTCTTCCTCTGGGACCCCAATAGTTCTAATATTATTTTGCTTTATGGTATTGCTGATTTCTCAAAACCTCCCTTCATGGTCTATTAGTTGTTTTTCTCTCTTCTCTTCAGTTTCCTTTATTTCCATCAACTTGTCTTCTATGTCACTGACACTCTTCTGCCTCATTTACCCTAGCTGTTAGAGCATCCATTTTGGACTGCATATCAGTTAAACCATTTTTAATTTTGGCGTGATTGGATTTTATTTCTGCACTAAGAGATTCTCTAGTGTCTTCTTATGCTTTTTTCAAGCCCAGCTACTAACTTTATAATCATTATCCTGAATTCCAGTTCTGACATTTTATTTATATCCATGTTGGTTCAATCTGTGGCAGAAAGTATTACCTCTGGTTCTTTCTTTTGTTGTGAATTCCTCCTTCTAGTCATTTTGCCAAGAGTAGAATAGATGAATGAAAGAACAAAATCAAAAATATCAAGCATGACCCAAGAGAAGTACATACTAGACAAATCCAAGAGGTCAGAAACCAAAAAAGAAAAAAAAGGGGGGGGAGAGACTATAATTTCACAGGTAGATAAAACAGAGTGATCCAGGTGGTCCCAGGTGTATTTTGTTTGTTAGAAGACACTAAATCCCAAAATTGTAAAGAAAGAAAAATTTATATGTATATAAAAATAAAATTATATACAGTGAATAGAAGCCAAAAATGAAGGATAAGTCTATAAAATATAAATGTATAAATGAAAATTTTAAAAAGACTTAAAAACAAAGAGTTTATAAAATAAGAAACTAGTTGAAACGAAAAAGAAAATTTTAAACTGAAAGACTAAAGACTCATGTAAAAACACCTCCAATTCTATATACTATTTTCCCTTAGCATAGGAATTTTTCAGTTCTGAGTGATCTATAAACTTGGTATTTGCCTGAGGATCATTCTGGTCTTCTGGAGAAGGGGCCTGATGCACTGATTCTCAGGTGTCTTTGCCTGAGCAGAGTTGCACCACCCCTTGCCCGGGGGCTAGGCTCAGTATAAGCTTCTTTGGGTTGTTCTATGTGGCTTTTGTTCCCTGAAGGCTTTTTGCACCACTTTAGAGAATGAAAAAAAAAGTAAAAAATGGCAGCGCCCCAATCTCCAGCTCTGGAGCTGAAAGATCCTGGCTCCCACTCTTCAGGGAACCCTCAGAAAAGGCAGACAATCCCTTTCCTGTAGGCCAAACTCCCCAGACTCCTGTGGTGCACACTCACACCAATGCTCCCAGGGGAGGGAGGGGTGTTTCACTGCCACTCTGCTCTTCACTGGGACCCTCCTCAGGGAGCATTTGCTCAATCGTGCATACACTCCCACTGCTCCTCCCATGGGAAGGAACTGGATATCACAGTGGTTGTCACTTGCTGGGCTCCTGCTCTGAAAGCAGTCACAGACTGTGCTGGGGTTTGCAGTCTATGGCAACACCTAGCTGAGAAGCCACTCAGCAGCTTGCTAATTGTAGCCAGCTTCCCTGCTCCAATGCTTAGGAACTCTGCCACATTTAGGCACCCCCTTTCTTTCTGTGATCCTGGGGATCCTGAGACCACACTGTCCCACCTAGGATTCCACCCACTTTACACCTGAGCACCTTTCAGGCAGGGTCATTCCTCACAGGAGCAGACTTCTAAAAGTTGCAATTTTGTACTCCACTGCTATATCAATTCCCAGTAGCCCAGTGACAGAGACTCCCTCCCCCCACAATTTATCTTCTGATATGTCCCCTCAGATTCACATCTCTGCACCTCCTACTTTGCAAAAAGTGGTCACTTTTCTATTTGTAGAACTGCAGCAATTTTTTTTCTTACATCTCATGTTGAATTCACATGTGTTCAAAATGATTGATAGTTATCTAGGTAATTCAAGGTACCAGATGAAACGTGGGTGCTCTAATCTTTCACCATCTTCCCTCCCTCCTACTTCTGAAGTTATTAAGACTTAAAACTACACTAAGACTTGCCACACCCTATCTTTATTTTAACAGAATTTTCAAGGTCATAACTGTAACAAGTTGTATAAAGAGGCATCAATGAAGACTCTAAGTTCCCAGTATCACATGCCAAAATAATAGGTGAGGCACTTAAAAAAAAAGAAGGCAGTCAAAAAAGAGCAGTAAAACCTTTCACTGATATGGACAATATAAAAGGGTCAGGAAAGAAGACTTAGAGTATTTCTCTGCAGAGAGCTATTGGGTGCCTTGAGCCATATACAAACCCTTAAGGTAGAGGAGGACATGCTTGCCCTGATCTCAAGCCTAGGGAGGGGCATCTAAAATACTTAGAAAATCTGGTATTATCTGTAGTTATGGAGAAGGAAGACAGTGATAGTCAAGTAAGACTTTTCCCGTATAACTTATCTTTATTTCCTCTCTTCCAAACACAGGGAGAACAGAAACTACAACTAGTTAGTTGGAAAGGAGGTAATGAAAGAAAAAAGCCAATCATAACCCCTAGCAGTTTCCAGTTGGTATACTGGGTGGGAGGTAAAAAGAGAGAAATCTTAACTTAGGATAAAAATTAAAATATTGTCTGTAATATTTGACAGGGAATTTTAATTTCCCAATTAGGACAGTGAAGATGTGGTCCATATATATAATGGAATATTATGCAGCCATCAGAAAGGATGAATACCCAAATTTTATATCGACATCGATGGGACTGGAGGAGATTATGCTGAGTGAAATAAGTCAAGCAGAGAAAGTCAATTATCATATGGTTTCACTTACTTGTGGAACATAAGGAATAAAATGGAGGACTCTAGGAGAAGGAAAGAAAAAGTGTATTGGGGTAAATACAGAAGGAAGGGGAGGTGAACCATGAGAGACTGTGGACTCTGAGAAATAAACTGAGGATTATGGAGGGAAGGGGGGTGGGATGATGGGTGAGCCTGGTGGTGGGTATTAAGGAGGGTATGCACAGAGCACTGGGTGTGGTGCATAAACAATGAATCTTAGAACACTGAAAAAAAATAAAGATGTTTAAAAAATTTTTTAAAAAAGGACAGTGCTTCTAAACTAAATTATTATCTGAGAGTGATCGAAAAAGTCATGGTTTACTCTAGTTTTTATCCAGGAGCAAGGGGAAAGTAAGCTTCAATTAGCAAATATAAAGGAACTGAAAGTGTCCAAATAAAAGTTTATTTGTTATTTTGTTCTACAGGACATGTTTTTTCAACATACAAGTTTTGTAACTAATTTAATTTTAGTCACCTGGAAGTCATGCACAGTGACTATTCTAGGTACCTCATATAAGTGAAATCATATAAGTTTGTCTTCTTGTGACTGGCTTATTTTACTTAGCATAATAGCCTCAAGGTTCATTCATGTTGTACCACATGGCAGATTTTTCCATCCTTTTTAAGACAATATTCCATTATATGTACATATCACATTTTCTTTATCTATTTATGTGTTTTTGGACACTTGGATTGTTTTCATCCTTTGCTACTGTAAATAGGCTTACAGTGAACATGTATATATAAGTATCTTTGAGACCTTGATTTCAATTTTGCAGGGTTTCTAACCAGAAATGAAAATACTGGATCATACAGTAATTATATTTTTAATTTTTTGAGAAACTGACATGCTGTTTTCCACTGTGGCTATACAATTTCATATTCTGCCTGATTATAATTTTAAAATTACACATATCATAAAAATTGACATAAGAACACTAAATTTTTTTAACAGTGCTCTTATTTATGTTTCCAATTGTTCTAAAATGAATGTCTACTCATTCTCGTTATTAGGAAAAGGAGTTATTTTAAAAGCTTACCTCTCCAACATATTTGACTGTTTTTCAAATATTTTCAACATGACATTCAATCGATTCATCAGTGAATAAGTAGTTTCTGTCATGAAAAAAGTGAAAAAATTTAAAGGTATTAAAAATGGCTTAAGTTATACCTCTATGCTGATAAAACTCACTGCTATAGGTGTGAGAACTAGATGAACATAACAAGGAGACAGACTCAAGGAACAAATGTTTATGATAAATATAGTTACCATTTTATTAAATTCCCATTTTGTCACTATGCTACTTTACAATTCTCTTAATCCTCAAAATAACTCAAAAAGAAGATATTGTCAACATTCAAATAAACAGAGTCTAAGAGAAGTTCTATCATTTGGTCAAAATTATGCAAAACTAGATTGAGGTCAGTGTGTGCAACCACCTCATAACATTGCATATAAGAGGACTCTAAGATGTTAAAAGTTACTGCCTATAAATCAATAAAGTCTATGGTAAGATGCTAACAATCCTGTTAAGTTTTCCACCTGAATCAAATAACCCAAAAGGTTATCCAAAATGCTACTTAAAAGGAAACCAACATAGGGATGTCTGGGTGGCTCTGTTGGTTAAACGTCTGTCTTCAGCTCAGGTCATGATCTGAGAGTCCTGGGATTAAGTCCCACATTGGGGTCTTTTTCAGGGGGGAGCCTGCTTCTCCCTCTGCTTGCCACTCCTCCTGTTTGTACTCTCACCCTCTCTCTCTCTCTCTCTCTCTCTCTCTCTCTCTCTCTCTCTGGCAAATAAGTAAATAAAATATTTATTTAAAAAAAAAGCAAAGGGGGCGCCTGGGTGGCTCAGTGGGTTAAAGCCTCTGCTTTCGGTTCAGGTCATGATCTCAGGGTCCTGGGATCGAGGCCCGCATCGGGCTCCCTGCTTGGCGGAGAGCCTGCTTCCCCCTCTCTCTCTCTCTGCCTCCTTGTGATCTCTCTCCCTCTGTGAAATAAATAAATAAAATCTTTAAAAAAAAAAAAAAAGCAAAGGAAACCAACATAATGAGAACCCATAGTAATCAATGAACTGTCAGGGTAATAACACGAGAGTCTTCAATCTTATGACACACATATACAAAGTATATGAGAGAAGACAAACTTCACTAAGTTTCACTAAGTTTTGGTTAGATAAACCAAACATGAAATGGACAAAGATAATGCTAAATAACATGGAAGCAGTCCAAATTTCCTAAATATCAATTAAATTTTTTTCTATTCCACATGTCAAAATAGTGGTATACAGAAATGTAATAAATGTTTAGGTGCTGAGAAGAGAAAGGAAGAGGATAGAAATCACTTGGACTTAAAGAATGGAGACTTTATTAGAAAGAAACAGGCAAAAGCATAAGTAAAGACAGGAAAAGTAGAAATGTGCAGCATATATCAAGGGAACCAAATAAGTCAAGCATACATGATCTCATGGGTCATGAGATCAAGCCCTGAATCAGGCTCCCTGGGTAGAGGAGAGTCTGCTTGAGATTCTCTCTCTCCCTCTGCCCCCTCCACTCACTCATGCTCTCCCTCTTTCTCTCAAATTAATGAATAAAATCTTATTTAAAAATAAGTATATAAAGAAACCAAGTAAACCAGAGACTTTGCTTTAGGAAGGTCAATACTCTTTAAACATTCACACGTATATTAAAAGAAGTCACCTTTAGAAAAATCAAATTTAGAATTTTTTATAAGCAAGAGAGAATATTTAAAATACATATATGAGGCACCTGGGTGACTTAGTTAAGTGTCTGCCTTCACCTCAGGTCATGATCTTGGGATCCTGGGATCGAGCTCTACATCAGGGTCCCCGCTCAGGGGGGATTCTGTTTCTCCCTCTGCCCCTGCCCCCCCCATGCTCTCATTCTCTCTAAAATAACTAGTCTATAAATAAGTAATAAATAAGTAAATGAAATATTATACCATATCATTTTAAGATTAATTTGATAATACCAAAGGGCATGATTTAAAATTATGCCATGGATTTGGTAAGGGATTGCAAAGAATATCCACTGTCACTTGTCACAATTTGAAAGTACAGTTCACAGAAGGGAGAAAAGGCCCTTCTATGGACCAATATGCATCTGTTGAAACTCTAATCTCCAATATGATGGTACCTGGAGATGGGGCCTTTGAGAGGTAATTAAATCAGTAGGCATATGAGATACAAGACACAGAAGAGAGGAACTTCCTTTCTCTATTTTCCATCACTTGAGGATAACCTGCAAACCAGGAAGAAGGCTCTCACCAGAACTTGACCATGATAGAACCCTGATCTCATACTTCTCAGCCTTCAGAATCAGGAGATATAAACTTCTGTTGTGTAATGTCACCCAATCTGTGGTATTGTGTTATAGCAGCCCAAACTAACACAAGCCTCCATTGTGATGTCACTAATTTAGGAACTTCAACTCTGTTATCTTAGAATGGATAGATGGAAACATTATACTTCCATTACCAGGTGGAATAGTTTTAGGAATCAACCAATTGTTCTTTCTCAAGTTCTCATTATAACTTGAAAACCAAAAATAAAAGAGATCAGGAAACCCATTTCTTTTTTTTTTAAAAGACTTTTTTATTTTGAAGGAATTTCTACACCCAATGTAGGGCTCAAACTCACAACCCCGAAATCAAGAGTCACATGCTACTGACTGAGCCAGCCAGATGCCCCCATTTCTTATTCTTACTGAAATGCTGTAGTGAAGACCCTCTTCCTGAGAAGAGTACCCCTGATTACCAAAGCTGCCTATGAAGTAATTTTGAAGTAGCTAAAATGGGAAAAGGAGATTTAGCTGCATATTTTGGGGGAATGTGCACCTGTTTTGTCTCTTTTATAGAAGCTGCAGTATTTTATTAATTGATAAAAATTATTCATAATTAATGCATATTACTTATCAATTGACAGGGTTTTTTTCCTCTTTGGAAGAGGTCTAAGAAACAGCTAACATGTAGGATTCATGTATATAGATTACAAAAATGGGATAAAAATGTATATAAAATGCTTTTATCTTGCTTTATCCCCTTAAATGTAAAGGAAAATATTTCTAAGCAGTTTATATGAAGTTATTCTTTTTTTTTTTTTTTGACAGAGAGAGCTGGAGCACACAAGCAGGGGGAGTGGCAAAGGGAGAGGGAGAAGCAGGCTCCCCACTGAGCAGGGAGCCTGATGCGGGGCTTGATCCCAGGACCCTGGGATCATGACCTGAGCCAAATACAATTGTTTAACAAACTTAGCCACTCAGGTGCCCCTAAAGTTATTCTTTTTAAAAGCTACCCAACATTCCATTGCTATGAATGGACCATAATTCATTTAGTCAGTCCTAAAATGCACATTGTTCCCATGTTTTTGCTTATACAAATATGCTAAGAGTATTACTGCTTGTAGAAACAGAAATATAGAAATTATCTATATGAACATCTGTGGGAAAATTATAAATTATGACATAACCATAAAATAGAATACGATATGTCCAGTAAAGCTGATAATAAATCATAACCTTAGCTCTGTTGAGACAAATTCCTAAAAATAAAGGTGCTCTTTTTTGAGGTATGCACATTTCTATTTTTATAGATAATACTATAGTGAGCTCCATAAATTTGAGAACAATTTTCATTCAAACCAATGAAGTATGACAGAGTGTTTCTCTGTATGGTCACAAATGTTAACTTCAATATGTCTTATAAGTAAAATATTTTTTCTCATTTTTTTAATTTTCATCTCCCTGATCACTAATCAAGTCAAGCTTTATTTCATGGTTTTGGACATTTTTATTTCTGCTTCTGTGAAATGTCTGTTCATATGTATGTTCATTTTTCTCCTGAATTGACTTTTTATTATTCATTTGTAGAGGCCAGTTAATACTAGTATATGATGTGTAACAAATATCTCTTAGTCTGTTATTATTTATTTATAAATATTTATAGATTATTTCAAATGTACAGAATTTTTATACTTAGTCAAATCTATTGATTTTTTTTTCTTTTATACTTTCTGGACATTACTTCCTTCTTCAAAATCTCAATATACATTAATCCCCTTAGTTTTATTTTATATTTTATAATCACGGGCATTGGCATATTTACTGAGTGATAAATAAAAATATATTTACCATTTAATGAATAATTACAAAGCAAGTATCCACACGACCATCATTCAAGGTCAACAACTGAGTACCTGGGATTTCCAGTATCCCAGAAGTTCTTTGTTTGTCCCTCCCCATTCACAACCCTTTCCTTCAGCCTATTATCCTATTTTTTTCTCATCTTTATATATTTTCCACCTTTGTTAATATCCTTAATCAACATAGTTTATGTTTTCCCAGCTTTTCATTTTTTACAAATGAAAATACTCCCTGTATTTATGACTTGCTTCTTTCAATATTACATTTGAAAAATTAATGGTGTTATGAGTAGCTATTTCAAACATTTTCATTAAGGTATGATTTTCCATTGCATGAAAAGGCCACCCACTCCACTCTACAAATATTTAAGTTCTTCAACTTGGGGTTATTACAAAACAACAATAGCAACAACAACAACTTGGTATGAAAATGTTTGTACAGTTATCCCAGAGCATATGGACAAGAGTTTAAGGACATCACCAAAATGGCAGTCGGAGACCCCAGTTTCAATCCCTCCACAAAGTTCAACCATTAAATAGCTGTCCATAAATGAAAACAACTCAGGTAGAGCTCGAGATTTCATTTAAAAAACTTCAGCCACACACTGAAATAAAAAAACGTAAAAATAACTGCTTAAAAATGAAGGGAAGAAAAGCTTCTTTGTGGGAGGAGCAAGATGGTGGAGCAATAGGAGACCAATTATCATCAGGTCCCAGGAGTTCAGCCAGATAGTTATCAATCCATTCTGAACACTTACAAACTCAACAGGAGATCAAAGAGAAGAGCAGCAATTCTAGGAACAGAAAAGCGACCACTTTCCAGAAGGTAGGACTTGCAGAGCAGTGAATCTGAAGCGATGGGAAAATAGACCTGTGGGGGGAGGGGCTGGCTCCTGCCAAGTGACAGAGCAGCGGAGCACAAAATTGGAACTTTTAGAAGTCTGCTCCACTGAGGGATGTCCCTCCAGAGGCTAAGCGGGGGGTGATGCCCTCACGGAGACAGTGTGGTCTCAGGACCCACAGGAACACAAAAAGACCAGGGTGTCTGAGTGCAGCAGAGCTCCCATGTATCAGAGCAAGGAAGTCGACTGCAGAAACGGAGCCGAGCAGTGGGCTCTCAGCTTGGGATTACCTTAAACCTTGATCTGAAGCACAGTCTAGCCATTGCTCTTTGAGCAGGGACCCCCCAAGTGACAGATCCGGAGAGACCCCCTCCTTTGTCCTCTGGGAGGAGGGGTGCAGGAGTGTGCTGCAGGAATCTGCTGGATTTTGAGATTCCAAATGGGGCCATGCACCAGAGATAGAAATGCTTGGGCACAGGCTGGGTGAGCTCAGAATGCAGCCGGAGACCAGGGAGATGGGAGAAATTGACTGTTTTTCTCTAAGGGCACAATGAGGAGTGGGACGCCGAGGTCTCAACTCCTACAGTGCCAGAGATTGGGAGGCTGCCATTTTCATTCCTGTCCTCCAAAGCTATATGGAAAGCATTCAGGAAACAAATGCTACCAAACGTGAGCCCAAGCAGATTACTTAGCCTGGCCCCTGGCAAGGGTGGTGCAATTCTGCCTCAGGCAAAGACACTTGAGAATCACTGCAACAGTCCCCTCCCCCAGAAGATCAGCAAGAACAGCCAGCCAAGACCAAGTTCACCAATCAATGAGAACTGTGGAACTCCAGAGCTAGGGGAAAACAACACATAGAATTCATGGCTTTTTTCCCATGATCCTTTAGTCTTTCAAAGTTAAATTCTTTTTTTTCTTTAAGATTTTATTTATTCATTTGACACAGAGAGAGATTACAAGTAGGCAGAGAGGCAGGCAGAGAGAGAGAAGAGGAAGCAGGCTCCTGGCTGAGCAGGGAGCCCGATGTGGGGCTCGATCCCAGGACCCTGAGATCATGACCTGAGCCAAAGGCAGCAGCTTTAACCCACTGAGCCACCCGGGCGTCCCAAAGTTTAATTCTTTGAATTTTATTTTTTTCTTACTCGTTTTTTAAAATTTTTCCTCTTTCCTATTTTAATGTTTTTTAACTATTTTATCTTACCTTCTAAAAAATATTTTTGAATTTTCATTGTTATAGTCATATTTTACCCCTTCATTATATTTAACCTTACTTTTTGTATACATATAGGGGTTTTTTTTTCCTTTAAAATTTTGGGATACAATTTCTTCTAATATATCAAAATATGCCCTAAATCTAGCACATAACTTTGTTCTAGTATCCAGCCTGATCATATTGTTTCATCTTTTTCCTTTCTTTTTTCAACCAACTTATCAATTAATTTTTTAGGATCTTTTTCAATTTTAATCTTTACATTCATACTCCATCCATTCATTGTGTTCAACCTTATTTGTGTACATATGTAAGTTTTTCTCCCTTTAAAATTTTGGGAGGTATTTTCTTCTAACAGACCAAAATACACCAAAAACCAAGAGTGTAGCTCTGTTCAATTCACCAGTCTAATATATATGTAGATGATACAGATATACACATAGATTTTTTTTCTTTTTTTTCACCCCATTTCTTCTCCCCCCAGTTTCGGGTCTCTTCTGATTTGGTTAGTGTATATTTCTCTGGGGTCATTGCTACCCTTTTAGTATTTTGATCTCTGATTCATCTATTCTTATCTGGATAAAATGACAAGGAAGAAAAACTCACAACAACAACAAAAAAAGAACAAGAGGCAGTACCAACAGCTAGGAACCTAATCAATATGGACATTAGTAATATGTCAGAACTAGAATTCAGAATGATGATTATCAAGGTGCTAGCTGCACTCAAAAAAAGCATGAAAGATATCAGAGAATCCCTTTCTGGAAAAATGAAATCCCTTTCTGGAGAAATAAAAGAACTAAAATCTAACCAAGTTGAAATCAAAAAAGCTATTAAGGAGGTGCAATAAAAAGCAGAGGCTCCTGATTGCTAGGATAAATGAAGCAGAAGAAAGAATTGGTGATATAGAAGACCAAATGATGGAGAATAAAGAAGCTGACCAAAATAGAGACAAACATCTACTGGATCAGGAGGGGAGAATTTGAGAGAGAAGTGATATTGTAAAATGAAATAGTATTAGAATAATTGGGATCCCAGAAGAAGAATGAGAGAGGGGGGCAGAAGGTATATTGGAGCAAATTATAGCTGCGAATTTCCCTAATTTGGCAAAGAGAACAAGCATCAAAATCCAGAGGACTCAGAGAACCCCCCTTCAAAATCAATAAAAACAGGTCCACACCTCATCATCTGATACTAAAATTACATGTCTCAGTGACAAAGAGAAAATCCTGAAAGCAGCTCGGGACAAGAGATCTGTAACATATAATGGCAGAAATATTAGATTGAGAGCAGACCTATCCACAGAGACCTAGCAGACCAGAGAGGACTGGCATGATATACTCAGAGCACTAAATGAGAAAAATATGCAGCCAAGAATACTATATCCAGCTAGGCTGTCACGGAAAATGAAGGAGAAATAAAAAGCTTTTGGGGCACCTGGGTGGCTTAGTGGGTTAAAGCCTCAGCCTTTGGCTCAGGTCATGATCTCAGGGTCCAGGGATAGAGCCTCACATCGTCGGGCTGCCTGCTCAACAGGAAGCCTGCTTCCTCCTCTCTCTCTGCACGCCTCTCTGCCTACTTGTAATCTCTCTTTCTCTGTCAAATAAATAAATAAATAAAATCTTTAAAAAAAAAAAAGCTTCCAGGATAAACAAAAACTAAGGGAATTTGCAGACACCAAGACAACCCTACAGAAAATATTGAAAGGGGTCCTCTAAGCAAAGAGAGAGGCTAAAAGTAACAGACCAGAAAGGAACAGAGACAACATAGAGTAACAGTCACTTTACAGGCAATACAAAGGCACTAAATTAATATTTTTCAATAGTTACCCTGAATGAAAATGGGCTAAATGCCCCAATCAAAAGACAAGGGGTATCAGAATGGATAAAAAAACAAGACCCATTGATATGCTGTCACCAAGAAACTCATCTTACACGCAAAGACACCTCCAGATTTAAAGTAAGGGGATGGAAAACAACTTACCATGCTAACAGACATCAAAAAAGAAAGCTGTGGTGGCAATCCTTACATCAGATAAATTATATTTTAACTCAAAGACCATAAGCAGAGATGAGGAAGGACACTATGTCATACTTAAAGGGTCTGTCCAACAAAAAGATCTAACAATTTTATTTTTTATATTTTTTACTTTAAGATTTTATTTATTTGACACAGTGAGAGAGATTACAAGTAGGCAGAGAGGCAGGCAGAGAGAGAGGAGGAAGCAGGCTCCTTGCTGAGCAGAGAGCCCAATGCGGGGCTCGATCCCAGGACCCTGAGATCATGACCTGAGGCAAAGGCAGAGGCTTTAACCCACTGAGCCACCCAGGTGCCCCAGATCTAACAATTTTAAATATTTATGCCCCTAAAATGGGAGGAGCCAATTATATAAACCAATTAATAACAAAATCAAAGAAACACATCAACAATAACACAATAATAGTAGAGATCTTTAAACACCCCCCCTCACTGAAATGGACAGATCATCAAAGCAAAAGATCAACAAGGAAATAAAGGATTTAAATGACACATGGGACCAGTTGGACATCACAGATATATTCAGAATATTCCATTCCAAAACAACAGAATACACATTCTTCTCTAGTGCACATGGAACATTCTCCAGAATAGATATATCCTGGGTCACAAATCAGGTCTCAACCAGTACCAACAGACTGGGGTCATTACTACATATTTTCAGATCATAATGCTCTGGAAGTAGAACTTAATCACAAGAGGAAAGTTGGTTAAGATCTCAAATACACAGACGCTAAAGAGCATCCTACTCACGAATGAATGGGTCAACCAGGAAATTAAAGAAGAATTTTAAAAAATTCATGGAAACAAATGAAAATGAAAACAGAAAAACTGTTCAAAATCGTTGGAATGCAGCAAAGGTGGTCTTGAGAAGAAAGTATATAGCAATACAAGCCTTTCTCAAGAAACAAGAAAGGTCTCAAGTACACAATCTAACCCTACACCAAAAAGAACTGGAGAAAGAACAGCAAAGAAAGCCTACACCCAGCAAGAGAAGAGAAATCATAAAGAGCAGAGGAGAAATCAATGAAATAGAAACCAAAAGAACAGTGGAACAAATCAACAAAACTAGGAGCTGGTTCTTCGAAAGAATTAATAAGATTGATAAACCCCTATCCAGACTTATCCAAAAGAAAAGAGAAAGGACCCAAACAAGTAAGATCATGAATGAAAGAGGAGAGATCACAACCAACATCAAAGAAATACAAGGAATTATAAGAACATATTATGACAAATTAGACAAACTTGTCGATTAGACAATTAGCAAAATAGCAATTAGCAAATTAGACAATCTGGAAAAAAAGGATGCATTCCTAGGATGTATAAACTACCAAAACTGAACCAGGAAGAAATTGAAAACCTGAATAGACCCATAACCAGTAAGGAGATTGAACCAGTCATCAAAAATCTCCCACCAATGAGCCCAGGGCTAGACAGCTTCCCAGGGCAATTCTACCAAACATTGAAAGAAGAATTAATACCTATTCTCCTGAAACTGTTCCAAAAAAATAGAAATGGAAGGAAAACTTCCAAACTCATTTTATGAGGCCAGCATGACCTTGATCCCAAAATCAGACAAAGACCCCATCAAAAAGGAGAATTATAGACCAATATCCTTGATGAACATGGATGCAAAAATTCTCAGCAAAATACTAGCCAATAGGATCCAACAGTACATTAAAAGAATCATTCAACACAACCAAGTGGTATTTATTCCTGGGCTGCAAGGTTGGTTCAAGCTCTGCAAATCAAGCAATGTAACACAATACATTAATAAAAGAACAAGAACCATATGGTCCTCTCAATAGATGCTGAAAAAGCATTTGACAAAGTACAGCACCCTTTCTTGATCAAAACTCTTCACAGTGTAGGCATAGAGGGTACATACCTCAATATCATCAAAGCCATCTACAACAAACACACAGCAAATATCATTCTCAATGGGGTAAAACTTAAAGCATTTCCCCCAACGTCAGGAACATGGCAGGGCTGTCCACTATCATCACTGCTATTCAACACAGTCCTAGCCTCAGCAATCAGACAACAAGAAATAAAAGGCATCCAAACTGGCAAGGAAGAAGTCAAACTCTCACTCTTTGCAGATGATATGATACTTTATGTGGAAAACCCAAAGGACTCCACTCCAAAACTGGTAGAACTCATACAAGAATTCAGTAAAGTGTCAGGATAAAAAACCAATGCACACAAATCAGTTGCATTTCTAAATACCAACAACAAGACAGAAGAAAGAGAAGTTAAGGAGTCAATCCCATTGAAAACTGCACTCAAAACCATAAGATATCTGGGAATAAACCTTACCAAAGAGGCAAAGAATCTATACTCAGAAAACTATAAAGTACTCATGAAAGAAATTGAGGAAGACATAAAGAAATGGAAAAACGTTATATGCTCATGGATTGGAAGAACAAATACTGTGAAAATATCTATACTACCTAGGGCAATCTACACATTTAATGCAATCCCTATCAAAATACCATCAATTTTTTTTCAAAGAAATGGAACAAATAACCCTAAAATTTATATGGAACCAGAAAAGACCCCAAATAGCCAGAAGAACGTTGAAAAAGAAAACCAAAGTTGGTGGCATCACAATTCCAGACTTGAAGCTCTATTACAAAGCTGTCATCATTAAGACAGTATGGTACTGGCACAAAAACGGACACATAGATCAGCGGAACAGAATAGAGAACCCAAAAATGGACCCTCAACTCTATGGTCAACTAATCTTTGACAAAGCAGGAAAGAATGTCCAGTGGGAAAAAGACAGTCTCTTCAAGAAATGGTGTTGGGAAAACTGGACAGCCACATACAGAAGAATGAAACTGGACCATTTTCTTACACCACACACAAAAAATAGACTCAAAATGAATGAAAGACCTCAATTTGATACAGGAATCCATCAAAATTCTTTAGGAGAACAAAGGCAGCAACTTCTTCCTAGGAACATCACCAAAGGCAAGGGAATCAAGGGCAAAAACGAACTATTGGGACTTCATCAAGATCAAAAGCTTTTGCACAGCAGTCAACAAAACCAAAAGACAACTGACAGAATGGGAGAAGATATTTGCAAATGACGTATCAGATAAAAGGCCTGTATCCAAAATCTATAAAGAACTTCTCAAACTCAACACCCATAGAACAAATAACCCAGTATAGAAAAGGGCAGAAGTTGAAAACTACAAGTCATGTGAAATAAGTGGAAACCTGTGCAGCCTATGGCATGCAGAACTGGTTAATAAAATGCTCTTGTCCCAGTAAAAAAAGAAAAGAAAAAGAAAAGAAAAGAAGGCAGGAAGGCAGGAAGAAAGAAAGAAAGAGAGAGAGAGAGAGAAAGAAAGAAAGAAAAGAGGAAGGAAGGAAGGAAGGAAGGAAGGAAGGAAGGAAGGAAAGAAAGAAAGAAAGAAAGAAAGAAAGAAAGAGAAGTGGGCAGAAGACATGAACAGACATTTCTCCAAAGAAGATATCCATATGGCCAACAGACACATGAAAAAGTGCTCAACATCACTTGGCATCAGGGAAATACAAATCAAAACCATAGTGAGATACCACCTCACAACAGTTAGAATGGCTGAAATTAACAAGTCAGGAAACAATAGATGTTGGTTAGGGTGCAGAAAAAGGGGAACCCTTCTACACTGTTGGTGGGAATGCAAGCTGAGGTTCCTCAAAAAGCTGAAAATAGAGCTATCCTATGACCCAGCAATTGCACTGGGTATTTACCCTAAAGATACAAATGTAGTGATCTGAAGGGGCACGTACACCCCAACGTTTATAGCAGCAATGCCCACAATAGACAAACTATGTAAAGAACCTAGATGTCCATCAACAGATGAATGGATAAAGAAGAGGTGGTGTATATATGGTACATATATACAATGGAATACTATGCAGCCATCAAAAGAAACGAAATCTTGCCATTTGCAATGACGTGGATGGAACTAGAGATATTATGCTAAGCGAAATAAGTCAATCAGAGAAAGACAATTATATGATCTCTCTGATATGAGGAATTTGAGGGGTAGCGCGGGGGGGTCATGGGGGGTAGGGAAGGAAAAATGAAACAAGATGGGATCAGGAAAGAGACAAACCATAAGAGACTTAATCTCATGAAATAAACTGAGGGTTAATGGGGGATGGCAGGTTAGGGATAGGGTGGCTGGGTTATGGATATTGGGGATAGTTTGTGCTATGGTGAATGGTGTGAAATGTGTAAGCCTGATGATTCACAGACCTGTAGCCTGGGGCAAATAATACATTAAATGTAATAAATTAAAAGAGAAAAGAAAAGTTTCTTTGTGTCTGCACCATCCTATCCCCCAAATCGCCAGGCATGGTGGCACGTGCCTGTAGTCCCAGCTACTTGGGAGGCTGAGGCAAGAGGATCGCTTGAGCCCAGGAGTTCTGGGCTATAGTGCGCTATGCCAATCGGCTGTCTGCACTAAGTTCAGCATCAATATGGTGACCTCCCAGGAGCGGTGGACCACCAGGCTGCCTAAGGAGGGATGAACCAGCCGAGGTCAGAAACAGAGCAGGTCATCCTATTCCCCCAAACCATCATTATTTAGCACCAAACTGGAACTCGCCAGCTAGAAAGAGTTGCCCTGGTTGGCTAAAAAAAGAGAGAGAGAGAGTGGGGTTTCAATCAGCTCAGCCAGCTTTTCCTCCACTCTATAAAGAATCCACTTAGGTTTTACCCCACTCAGGCTATAACACATGTAAATATAACTAGAAACAAGGAAGAAGCACAGGTGCTACCAATATCAGCCACAGAGCCTGAGTCACTATGGTTCCCTGTGACCTGCTCCACAAATGACCTCAGCAGCTTCCATCACTGAAGAAACCAATGGCCAGCACAGCCACTGAGAACACCCTGCAAATTTCACTGGGTTTTGTCCCACAGGTATTTGCATTGGCTGATGCCAGTTGCCTGAGTCCTTTCCCAAATCCCACCACACACACACACACAACTACTGGACCCCAAGAACCACACCAGCAACCAGCCCAAGACTCTGACTGTGTGAGTGCAAAACACCAGCCTAGATCCCCACAGCTAACACTCATAGCCATGTGCTCACTCAAGGCTAACCCCTCCAGTTCTATACCTGCATGCTTCCAGCTCAACCCATCACCAGCTTCTACTGCCATGTGCATGCCCAGAGGGAGACTAGGCAGTCACAGAAGAGCACTCCCAGCACCCAGATCCTGCAGCTGTTTCTAGACCCAGAGCAGGTCCCTGTCTTCTGTCACTGTCCTGCACCACTGACTACATTCACCTGTAGCTAGCCCCTCCAACTGTAAACCTGCACACCCCTGGCCCATTACCAGCCTCCATAGCTGTGTGCCTGTAGCAAAACCCAGAAGCCACAGCAGTGCACACAGCCAGCCAGGTTTCCCAAGCTGTCTGTGTGCCCACAACTGTCCTTACTCCTTGCTGTCTTCCCTAGACCCCACCACTTCATAGTGTTTACAGCTATCCACTGCCACTACACACACACCTGCTGCTGTCCTTGAGCCAAGAGGGTGTACACCAGCTCTGGCCACACCACTGTTTGCCCTGGTTCCTTGTGGCTGAAACCGGAAACAATGCTGAAGACCACAACAGCCTCTGGTGTCTCTGCAGACTTCTATAATATTTGCCAAGGACCCTGCAGTTGTTGATGCTATGGACTGCAATAGCCTGAGCCAACAACTCACAATACCTCCAGATTAGTTCTGCCACATGCCCCCCAGAGCAAAGGGTCATCGCATATTCCATCATCCCTCCACCTGCAGTTGAAGATCTTTCCTTACTGAAGAAAGCCTAAAAGAGACAACTGCTTCTTCAAATGCACAGACAACTATGTAATGATACAGGGATCACAAAGAATCAGGGAAACATGACTCCACCAAATAAATCTACAGTAATTGGCCCCAAAGAAATAAAGATACAGGACTTGCCCAACAAAGAATTCAATATAATTTTTCTGAAGATGCTCAGAGACCTACAAGAGAACACAGATAAACAATTTCATGACAAAGGGAAAATAATACAAGAGAAAATGAGAAGGTAAACAAAGAGAAAGCATTTAAAAATAGAAGTTTTGATGTTGAAGAACACAAGGAAAACACAATGAAATAAATAACAATAAGAAAAAGTGGGACTACAACAAACTAAAAAGTTTCTGCACAGCAAATGACAATATCAACACAATAAAAAGGCATGCTATGGAACGAGGTAAACATTTGCAAACCATATATCTGATAAGTTAATATCCAAATATATATTTTTATATCCAATTAAAACAGACAGAGGACCTGAATAGACACTTTTCCAAAGAAGGCATACAAACAACCAACAGATACATGAAAACGTGCTCAACAAGAGTAACCATCAGGGATATATAAATCAAAACAACAACAAGACATCATCTCACACCTGTTAGGATGGCTATTATCTAAAAGACAAGAGTTAACAGTTCTTGATGAGGTGTAGAAAAAAAGAAACCCTGGTGCACTACTGCTGGGAATGTGAAGTGGCCCTGCCACTGTGTAAAACAGTATGGAGTTTCCTCAAAAAGTTAAAAATAGACTACTATGATCCAGCAATCCCACTTCTGGGTATATATATCCAAAGAAAGGGTACACATTTTCAATTATAATATGAATAAGTTCTGGGAATCAAATGTACAACATGGTGACTATGGTTAGTACTGTATTGTATATTTGAAAGCTGCTATGAGAGTAGAGCTTTAATGTCCTCACCATAACAACACCAACAACAAAATGGTAATTACATTGGATACGAGACGAATAAACTACCCTCCTTGTAGTAGGCATTTTGCAACATATACATATCAAATAATTTTGACCACCTTAAACTTATAAATGCCAATTATATATCAACAAAGCTGTGAAAAAGGAGTTTAAGGGTATGGACATCCATAACTTAGAAAAAGAAAAGCTATTTTTTCAAAGTGATTATGCTAAGTACCTGGTGGCTCAGTCAGTTAAGCATCTGCCTATGGCTCAGGTCATGATTTCAGGATCCTGGGATCGAGTCCCACATCAGGGTCCCTGCTCAGCACTCTCTCTACCCCCTCTCCCTGACCCCTCAAAAATAAATAGTTTGTTTTTTAAAAAAAGTGTGTCATTGTACACCTTACTCAGTGTATATGTGAGGAGTTCCTGTTGGTATATACCCTTGTTAACACTTAATATTGTCACACTTTTTAATTTTTGACAATATGAGGGGTATGAAACAGTTTCCCATTGTTAATTTGCTATTCCTTGTTTATTCAGTCTTATTGGCTATTTGGAGTCCTTCTTTGGTTAAATTTCTATTTCTTTTGCCTGATTTTATTGAGATAATTGTCCTTTCTGGATTTAAAATAGTTCTTTATACTTTTTATATACTAATAATTTGACAGTTTTCAGTATTCAAAATCTTTTTCCACTTTGATTTATTTCAAATTTTCCTGATAGTGTATATTGACAAATAGAAATTTTTAATTTTAACACAGTCAACTTTATCAAACTTATCCCTTATGACTGGTACTTTTATGTCTGGTTTTAAAAATCATTTTCTTACCACATAGGATATTCTCTTAAATCATCCAAGAAAACACTTTTACTTTTGCCTTTCATATGTAGGTGTTTAATGACATGAATTTTTGAATATGTTAGGAGGTAGTACTCTAATTTTATTTTTGCCATGTATCAATTATCATAGTACTAATTATTGAAAATTCCATGTTTCGGGCGCCTGGGTGGCTCAGTGGGTTAAAGCCGCTGCCTTCGGCTCAGGTCATGATCTCAGGGTCCTGGGATCGAGGCCCACGTCGGGCTCTCTGCTCAGCGGGGAGCCTGCTTCCTCCTCTCTCTGCCTGCCTCTCTGCCTACTTGTAATCTTTCTCTCTGTGTCAAATGAATAAATAAAATCTTTAAAAAAAAAAAAAGATTTAAAAAAAAAAAAAAAAAAGAAAATTCCATGTTTCCTCAACTTACCTGTAATGCCACCTCTGTCATAGATCATGTACCTAAATGCATAGGTCTGATTTGGGGCTTCAATGCTCTTCAGTTGGCCTCCTTGTCTATCTTTACCCTGTCTTAACTACTGTAGCTTTATAATAAGCCTTCTAGGAAAAAAAATTTTCAAAATTTTATTTTCACTAGTATCCAAAAAGATGAGCTTCCTTACAAGGAAAAACCTTATAAGAACTTCCTACAAGAAAAAATGTTACGAGAATTTTTATCTAAAAACACAAAACATTGCAAAAACAAATTAATAAAAACTTAAAAATGGTAATATAAACTATTTTCATGTAATGAAAACATCATCAAGTTAAGAAACTAAATGTCTGATTTTGAGTTTATTTTTGTGTATAGTGTAACAAAGTAGCCCAGATTCATTCTTCTGCACGTGGCTGTCCAGTTTTCCCAACACATTTGTTGAGAAGACTGTCTTTTTTGCATTGGATATCTTTCCTGCTTTGTTGAAGATCAATTGACCATAGAGTTGTGGGCTCATTTCTGGGTTTTAGATTCTGTTCCATTGATCTATAGGTCTATTTACCAGTACAAAAAAAAAACAAAAACAAAACAAAACAAAAAACAGTAGTGTCTTAATCACTACAGCTTTGTAATATAACTTCAAGTCAGGAATTTTGATGTCTCCAGCTTTCCTTTTCTTTTTCAAGGTTGTTTTGGCTATTTGGGGTCTTTTGTGGTTCCATACAAATTTTAGGATTGTTTGTTCTAGCTTTGAAAAAAGCTATTGGTATTTTGATAGGAATTACATTAAATGTCTAGGATGCTTTGGATAATATAGACATTTTAACAGTATTTGTTCTTCCAATTCTAAATGTGAGACAGGAAACCATTAAAATCCTAGAACACAGTGAATAACCTCTATGACATCAGCTGTAGCAATTTCTTACTAGATATGTCTCCTGAGAGAAGGGAAACAAAAGCAAAAATAAACTATTGGGACTTCATCAAAATAAAAAGCTTCTGCACCATGAAGGAAATAATCAACAAAACTAAAAGGTAAACTTTGGAATCAAAGAGGATATTTGCAAATGACCTATCAGATAAAGGGTTAGTATCCAAAATATATAAAGAACTTATAAGACTCAACACCCAAAAAGACAAATAATTCAGTTAACAAATAGGCAAAAGACATGAATAGGTATTTTTCTAATGACACATAAAAACATGCTCAACACCACTCATCATCAGGGAAATGAAAATCAAAACTACAATGAGATATCACCTCACACCTCTCAGAACAGCTAAAATTAACACAGGAAACAACAGGTATTGGCAAAGATACACAGAAAGAGGAACTCTCTTGCCCTGTTGGTGGGAATGCAAACTGGTGTAGCCACTCTGGAAAGCAGTATGGAAGTTCCTCAAAAAGTTAAAAATAGAACTACCTTATGATCCAGCAACTATACTACTACGTATTTACCCAAAGAATATGAAAATACTAATTCAAAGGGATATATGAACCCTGATTGCCAACCAATAGCCAAATTATGGAAAGAGCCCAAATGTTCATTGACTGATGAATGGATAAAGAAGATGTAGCAGAGAGGAGCGGCAAGATTGGGGAGGAGTAGGAGACCGATTATCATCAGGTCCCAGGAATTCACCCAGAGAGCTATCAAACTATTCTGAACACCTACAAATTCTACCGGAGACCGAAGAGAAGAAGAGCAGCAATTCTAGGAACAGAAAATTGACCGCCTTCTGGAAGGTAGGATGTGCGGAGAAGTGAATCTGAGGCGAAGGGAAGATAGACCCTGGGGGGAGGGGCCGGCTCCTGGCAAGGGAGTGAGCAGCGGAGCACAGACTCGGAACTGTTAGAAGTCGGCTCCATGGAGGGACGTCGCCCCAGAGACCAAGCGGGGGGGTGAAACCCCTGCAGGGACAGTGTGGTCTCAGGACCCATGGGGACACAAAAAGACCAGGGGTGTCTGAGTGCGACCGAGCTCCCAGGTCTCAAAGAGAAGCCGGCGGGAGAGACGGAGCTGAGCTGAGGCGTCTCTCAGCTCGGGGTTACCTTGGGCTGTGATCTGAAGCACAGCCGGGCCACTGATCTGTGAGCGGGGACCCCACGGGCAGCAGACCCGGAGAGACCCCTCCTTCCTCCTCTGGGAGGGGCGGTGCGGGAGCGGCTGCAGGAATCTGCCAGGTTCGGAGATTCTAAACGGGGCTGCGCCAGAGAAAGAGATGCTCGGTCACAGGCCGGGTGAGCTCGGAGCGCGGCCAGAGACCAGGAGACGGGAGGGACTGCTTTACTCTGAGGCGCACTGAAGACTGAGGCCCCAGGCTCTCGGCT